>JAJMCO010000229.1:0-19627 GCA_030573015.1 Metschnikowia peoriensis | reverse complement strand
TTGATCGTCTTGCCATCGAGCTCAATGGTTCTAATCTTGAAATCAACTCCAATGGTTGAAATGTAATCTTGTGTGTAGGTGTTGTCGGCAAAACGCAACAACAAACAGGATTTTCCAACACCGGAGTCACCGATCAACAATAATTTGAACAAGTAGTCGTATTCGTTATTCATTGTGGGCAAGAAGAAGAGAAAAAAAATAGGGGGGGTGGCGGCCTATGTGGATTGCTTTGGGCGTATGTGAGGGGGGATATCCTTTGCCAAATGAGACAAGAAGTGAGGTTAAGAAATTTGCAGGATGGGGAAAAGCTCGTAATAAATAAACCGATAATTAGATTTGGTTTTTTGATTTATTTATTCGTAAAGATACTTTGTTGTTCTTTTTCTTTGGCTTTCCGTGGGGTTTTTCTTGGTTCAGAAATGGCAGTGCGGTTTTATTTTTGAGGGTCGCGAGATAGCTGAGAAGTGCGGTGGGTGGTTTTGGTCGTGTCCTATTGAGGAAACACGGATCACGGGCGGGTAGGACTAGGTGCAAGGCAAAAGGAGATAAATTGGCGAGAACCAAATAGAAACCCAATAATTATTAGAATAAATAAGTAAATAATTAAAAAAAAAATTATACTTAAGAGAAGAATATGTGAAAATAAAATAAGTTTTGACGTAGGTTTGGGGGTGTGCTTAGTAAGACAAGTTTAAAACAAGAATAAAAGAGGTTTGGATTAATTTGGGGAAAATGGGTGTGAGTCGGATTTCAGGGCAGGCACTGCGATATGTTATGGTTCGCGCACGACCTCACAAATTCTTTGGCTCGAGAAGTTTTGATCTCAGAGATTTTATGGAAATATGTACGTGTATTTTCCTTCTGTTTTTTCTTATAATATTTTGACTGTTTTAGGGTATATAATTATAAAAAAACATCTAAATTGTTGGCTTTCTCATAAGAAGAATTGTGACGGAAGTGCGCAGGTGTCAGCCGTAGTAGCGTTGAGCTCCACACAGGTTCATAAATCATGATAGTGGGGCTGGCCTGGGCCTTGTTCTTGGTGATATTATAAAATGACGCGGGAAATCGTTTAGAAACTGAGAGTAAAAGAAGATTTTGCATTTCTGGTTGGTTTTCGGTATCAATCTTCTGTATTTTAATGTTGATGTGCTAGCTCGTCAGAAGAGGGATTACGAAAACACCTACTAAAATCATATATTTATTCGTTTATTTAGAGTACCAAATATGCGGCAGAATCTCGTATATGATCTGTGAAACGCCCCATACTCGATAACAATTGTAACATCCAGTAATGTTCATCCAATGTGAGTCCAAAAACTTAGACACCTTAAATGTCTAACCTTAAGAATAAGCGTACTAAAGCCTACTCGATTTTAGCGGCCTCTGCAACTACTTTTTCAGTCTTTGCACCACCACGAATCTTCTTATTAGCAATGGCAAGCATTTTCAGGAACCAGTACAAGTTCAAGAAGTCAAGCGCCACATTCAAAAACAAGATCGAGGCGGGGAAAAACTTCCAGTCGTGGTCCAAAACAGCATACATATCATAGGCTACAATGGAAACGGCATAAAACCCCCACACGATTCTCACCAAGAAAAACACCACGATAAGCAAGATTCCATTGATGGCAATCACGGAATCGCTGATGGTTCCTGCGGGCAATCGAGATGCAAACCAATTGATATTTACAAACGGCGTACTCAATTCAAAAAGCAAAAACGCTGGTACCCAGGGCATGGCATATGGGCGAAGCGTGCAAGAAAATACAAATAAAGCAGCAAAAGCATGCACCAAAAAGCCAGGCCCAAAAAGATTGATGTAACGAATACACACAAATAAGTCCCAAATAAAGTAGCCAATAGTCACGGCACTTACAAAGCCCAGATATGGGTTATAGCCAAACACTGAGTTGTACGGATCGACCTTCCTATTCTGGAAGTGGGGATGGTTCCACGCGGGAATAAGAATCAAGATTGACACAATGCACTGAAACATAGACACCACGTGGATATCGAAATTGAGCTTGGTTTTCTTATTAAGACCAGTATAAGATTTCCCAAAGAGTCGTTTGCTGATAATAGGTGAAATCGCCTGAAGGGCAAAATAAAACACTGTTGCAAATACAATTTCATGCCAGTGTGCGGCCACATGCGATTGTGGGATGGCTGGGAATGGTCTGGCCCATGCAAAGGGGTCTTCTGTAAACACCGGGATCATAATGAGGGAAAGTAGGTGACAGCAGGGAAATGAAATACAAAACGAGATAGAATAAAATAAAAATGAAAAACTCAATAATACGAATAGTTTGTCGAAGTTCCTGGTATAAGACAGAAAGGAAAGCAATAGCGATAGCGAAAAGGCCCAAAAAATCTATAAAAGCCGAATCACGCTCAAAACGTCTGTAGATATGGCGCGAGTGTCTCTTCTATAAGCAAACGAAGAAGGGTAGGTCTCCAAGCAAAGACCACGTAAGCCGCAACAACAACAAAAAAAGTGTCCCGTGGGTATTCCTTTATATGAACAATTGGGTAATTTTCACGAGGTAATATGTGTGAGTTGGTGTTTTAATGTGAGGTTTGGTGGATGCGCGTAGCATAGGCGTGCGTGGATCCCCGGAATCCGAGGGTCCCGGAACTCGGTTTCTATTTTTTTTTTGTTGTTTTTTCTGGCCGACCCAACACATGTGAAATGTCGCGGGGTCGGAATTCGCACTGGGAATGTCAGAACTTCAGGGCCGATTCTAATCTTAACAGCCACATTGACACAGTATCTGCTCTGAATGTGTGATATTGAACTTTCAAATTGTTAGTTGTACAACCTTCTCTGGTATACTTGAACTGTTTCAACAGAAAAATTTACACCTGCCGCTCCTTGAAACGCCATTATACGTTCATTTAATGCCTTGTGAGTTTGAGTGCCAGTAAACTTAATCACACTCAAGTAATTCACTACACTTTAACAAGTGTGAGTAATCGCAATTCCCTTGTTTTGCTTGTGTAATGACTCTTGAGTGTCAAATCTTTGCGTGGCAAGAACCGCCCAAAGAAAGTATCAAACTATTAGTTGAGGCATTTCAATAAAACCACCAAAAAGGAGACTAAAAAGGAACTTTAAACCGCTTGGAGTCATATTCACGAAGAAAAGAGGGAGCTCTTCTGGTGTGTAATCCTCGATAAATAGAGTTTGGTAGGGTAGATAATTTGAGGAGTTCTTTTCTATATCTGAAATTCTGCCCACCATTATGACTTTCTTCTCGCAACTATACAATAGCGGTCTTTGAATATGGAAATCGGAAATTCACCTCGAGATCCACCAAGTACTTACTCAATAATGGGCAGTAAGTACCCGTTGCTGATCATGGCATTTATCTTTTTCTGGTAGCAGAGACTTCCAGTTTGTTCTATGAAGCCTTGGTTCAAGGTTATGGCCATATCGATGGCGCCACTGCGTAAAAAAACCAGAAAGAGGCAGCTTATAAAATTTCGGGGGTTTTAGACGATCACGCAAACAGTGTTTCAAGACAGGGCATTTTGTTTACCACCAAAACACGTAACAAGGACCTGAGTTGTGAAGAAACAAAGCAGGCCGTAGCTGAGTTTGCTCAAGAAGTAAAGGAGTATATTGGATGCGTTGATTCAATGTTAGTACGCTCGCCCATTACAGCGCCAAAAAAAGAAGAAGAGATAGGCATGTGATGCGGAATTGATGGATTTGGTGCAACCTTCGATGTTCAGCCAGCAAAAATCCTGTTGAAATGGTCGTATATCCAGGGATTTGTGTTTTGACTTAAAGTGCAAATTTAGCAAAACATTGGAGCCCTTTCCAAAAGAAAAGAGACTGCTAATTCTGAGGAAGAATCAATTTATCCCAAAGTGGAGTTGCCACTGGAAAACTATAACTCCTTAGACAAACCTTTTCCACACAGGGCGTTTACTTGGGTAGGTATGGATCCTAACAAATTTAGGAATTAAGTTCAGAAGAGAGTTTCTTCAAAGAACTGTTAAGCTAACGGATCAAGAGTTTCGATGGTAAGTAGCTGTAGAAAAAATCGTCAAACGATGTTGAAAGAGTAAGCGTGGTATATCATTCGATGAAAACAATTAATAAATAGAGGAAATAAAAAAGAGTTTGGGAAGTGCAATGGGTAAAAATTATGTTGTTGTTTTTTTTGTTTGATGCTAATTTTAGTATTTTCAAAATTGAGCACTCTTTCTCACTTTTCACAGATATTTCGACAATGTTGGAGAATTGGATCACGGGGAAAAAGTTTACAAAACACATTTCACATATAAGAAATTCCTTTGTAATCCTTTATAAAAAACCCCCATGCCCAAAAGATTATAATATAAAAAAATTAGGATTATTCCATCCAGTGGCCAGATCTGCAAAATATACACAGGCCCATAGATTTTCCAACAACCAGAATTAGCACGTGCGTCATATCCCTCAAGACCGATCAAATTAGGCCGATTAAAGTTCATTCAAACGGGAAGTCAAAAAGCTTGGAATTGAGGAAATTGAAAATTGGGGATTTTAATAATAGATACAAGAATTTTTTCCGAATTTTTTCCTTTATTACAATTTTTTCCCCCAGCTTCTCATTCTAGTAATCTAGTAATCTTGCAAATCCACTGCCCCAAATCACGTTCACGTGCGAAATCGAAATCGGCCGCGCGTGGAGGAACCATCTTTTTTTTTTTTTTTTTCCAGCGTCTAAACCCGTTCTCTTTTAACCACCATCTTTTCTTTAAGAAAAAAAACAAAACACTTCTTTTCTTTCTAAAAAACCCAAATTCCACCATGTCGTACCCATTAGTCTGTTTAGGAAACCCATTGCTTGATTTGCAAGTGGATGTGGACGCCGAGTACCTTGCCAAGTACGACCTTAAGGCGGACGACGCCATTTTGATTGAGGAAAAACACAAGCCTATTTACGACGAGGTGTTGCAAAAACAAGGCTTGAAGTTGGTGGCCGGCGGTGCTGCACAAAACACCGCCAGGGGCGCCCAGTACATTTTACCCGCCGACAGTGTTGTTTACTTTGGCTCTGTTGGAAACGACGTGTATGCCGAGAAATTGAACGAGGCCAACGCACAATACGGCCTTAAGACGCTCTACCAGGTCCAAGAAAACACCGCCACCGGTAAGTGCGCTGCCTTGATCACCGGCAAGCACAGATCTTTGGTCACCGACTTGGCCGCTGCCAACGAGTTCACGCCCTCGCACTTGCAAAAGCCAGAGAACTGGAAGTTTGTTGAGAACGGCCAATTCTACTACATTGGTGGTTTCCACTTGACCGTTTCCCCCGAGGCCATCCAGCTTTTGGGTAAGCACGCCGCCGAGAACAACAAGACGTTCTTGCTCAACTTCTCTGCGCCATTCATTGCGCAATTTTTCAAGGACGCTTTGGACGCCTCGATTCCTTACTGTGACTACATTGTTGCCAACGAGTCCGAGGCCGCTGCCTTTGCCGAGTCGCACGGCTTAACCACCACCGACGTCACCGAGATCGCCAAACACGTGGCCAAATTGCCTAAGGTGAACGCTCAAAAGCCAAGAACCGTTGTTTTCACTCAAGGTACCGAGCCTACCGTGACCGTTACCTACGACGCTCAAAACGACACTTTCGCTGTCAAGGAGTACGCCGTGCGTGAGTTGCCTCAGGACAAGGTGGTTGACACCAACGGTGCTGGAGACGCGTTTGCCGCCGGTTTTGTTGCTGCTTTGGTAGAGGGTAAGCCACTTGCCGAGGCCGTGAGCGTGGGCCAATGGGCTGCGTCGGTGTCGATCCAGGAAGTCGGTCCTACCTTCCCTTTCCCTAAGCAGACCTATGCTGCTTAAGGATACATGCTCCTTTTTTTTTTATTATTATTACCTCATAGATTTCATTTCAACACATGATTTCTCTTGCACGCGCATTGTGCAAGCAAATTATGCGCAGGTGCTGCACTTAGCTTAAGGCGCCTGCTCCTTTTTTTCCACCTTTATCTATCTATCCATTCTCTTACTTACTTTACACGTTTTATTGGGAAACACGCCCGGCTATAACTACAAATTGTCGAGGCAAATAACGTTCATACGCGCATTAATTCAACATTGTTTGCATATTGCAGCCCACTCCACCGTGGCACCGCACCCCATGCAGGCACAACAATGCGCACGCATCGCAAAAAACCGCATTTTTGCCTGTAGACAAGCAGCGCATCGACTCGCCAGTTTGATGTCCACCATCTCGGTAGAATCTCGAGTGATAGTATAAACAGATTCTGGGACGAAAATACAGTATTACAGTATTACAGTATTGCGATTTTTCTGGTTTTTCATCCAATCGTTTTTTTCGTCATTTTTTTTTTTTTTTTTTCTAAATTCTAGTGTGTGACGATGCTGGTGCTGAGAGATCATTACTATAAGCTTGCATCGGAAGTGCCGCAAGAACGTCTTGAAGCAGCAACAAAATTGCTTTCTGAACTTGCGAAAACCGATAAATCCGAGGAATGGGACTACGCGTTAAACCGGCTCATCAAAGGTTTGACCACGTCGAAACAGGCGGCGCGGTTTGGCTTTTCCATGGCGTTGACGGAATTAGTACGTGAACTTGTGACGAAAAACGATTACGAGTTGACGATTTCGAAGTTTTTGGAAAAAGTCGTGGAAGCGAGCCCCGTGACCGGCTCAATGAAGGGCAAAGACGTGCGCCTGACGCTTTTCGGGCGTCTTTTCGGGCTCCAGGCATTGGTCAATTCGCAGCTTCTTTTCGAGCACGAGTATTCGTCAGCTGAAACTTTGCGGAACTTTGTGAAAGTTCTTGTCGAGCTCTCGAGCGCCAAGTCCTGGTTGCGTGAGACCGCCATGTTCACCATGTGCCAGTTTTTCTCTGCGTACTTGGGTTCTCTGTTTGCCGAGGATGAAACCACCGTTTCATTTTTACAAACTATCAGTGACGAAGGCTTGTTTTTCACAACTGAAGGTCTTGCTGTGGTGATGACTATTCCAGTCGTGTCACGTGCCCGGTTGTGTGCTGCCGTTTCGGCGTCAAAACACTGGAAACACGACGATCCAATGGCCAGAGGCAACTTGCCTACTTTGGCCAAAGTGCTTAAAGATGTGGATGTTGTTGATGAAACTGAGGCGGAGGATGATTCACCCGCTGCAGGAGCAAAGGGCCCCAAGGCCACTAAGCAAAAGGGCACGTGGTCTCCGAGAATCCCCTTTGTATGGGATCTTTTGGTACAGCACTATGTGGGGCCCGAAAAGTGCGGATCCGAGGACGAAATCTCTGATGAGGCAGCCGTTTTGTCTTCTTCAGATAAATCGTCGAAGAAACGGAAAAAGAGCTCTGCCTCTGGAAGTGGCAGCAGTAGCAAAAAACGGGCCAAACTCGACGAACTGGCCGTGGAATTGATCCCCTTTAAGGAGTTCTGGAAAGTGGCGGTTGATGATACGATGTTTGCCGAAAAGCTGTCTGCTGAACGCAAGTTCTGGGGCTTTGAGATCTTCATCAAGTTTTTGCCCGTGCTCCCTGCAAATATGGTGGGCCATCTTTTCACTCCAAACTTAATGAGGTGTCTTATCAATCACCTGGCTCAGTCAAATAGACTTCTCAACAAGATCCTGACCAAGACCATCAACACGATTATCGAGACTGCTCATGCCGACTTGACCAAAGTTGTGCCTTGTCTTTTGGCAGTAGTGGATGAGACGAAAGGCGGCAGCTGGAAATTTGATCAGCTCACCAAACTGAAATTGACCGACGCTCTTATTGGTGTTTTAGGGTACCTTGAAAACCCTGACTCGGTTTCTAACGTGGCTGTGGAAACAGTAGTGCACGAAATTTCCTCCTCGCTTATATCAATGTTTGAAAGTGCCTTGAAAACTCAAAAGGAAATCGAAACGCCTAAAACCGACGAGCCTTCTCAGAAAAAGTCGAATGACGCCGTGCTCAAATGGGTTTTGGACAAACTTCTTGTTTTGTTCCGCAGCACAAAGCGGTACTCGGCAAAAACCACTTCGCTGATGGAAGACGTGTTCAAATTTTTGCTCCAGCATGCGTTTTTCACAAACAAAAACTCGTCGTCCACCACTGTTTCTCCTCAAGTGTTGAAGTTAGTGCAAGACCGTCTTAACTCATTTCTTTCCGAGTTCATTTCCCACAAACGCAAGGACCACTCGTGGTCTTTATACTGCGTCAAGCAAATCGAGAAGTTTGAGAAACGCAGTGAGTTGGAATTAGTGTTGCAGCTTTCAGAAGATCTTGATGCCATCAAAAACGAGTGTTTCCAGATGTTGGACACGATCAAACAGGCCATGAAGCAAAACCCGGCTGCGAAAAATGACCAGTATTGTTTCGAGCTTCTCTTTTCAATGAACTTGCTTCAATTGTACTTGGGTGAGACAGAAACAATCAGTGTGCTCGAGGATTTGAAGGCAAGTTACGTTGATATTTTTGGAAACGTTGATGATGAGATTGATACTGCCGTGGTGTTGACGGAAATCATTCTTTCGTTTGTCTCGCGTAAATCCACGTTGTTGAAGAAACTTTCCAGCATTGTGTGGGAGTCTTTCATGTGTACTGAAAATTCCGACGGCAAACTCAACATCAACGAAAAATGTTTCCAGTTGTTGTTTGATGTTTTGGCATCCAGAGAAAACGAAGAGGGCCAGAAGAAATTGTTTGAAGGTGAGGCAGAATATGTGGGCGAAAGCGGTGAAGAAAGCGGTGACGAAAGTTCAGATAACAACAGTGACAGTGACAGTGACAGTGACAGTGAAGAAGACGCATCTTCTTCTCGCGCTAAACTGAATGAAGAAGTTGAGCAGGAAACAACCATTAAATTGGCCAATGCTTTGGGAATCAAGGGTGACTACGATGGTGAAGTGAAGTTTGACGACATCGATTCGGAGGATGATGATCAATACGAATCGGAATCCATGGACGACGAGCAAATGATGGCCATTGACGACGAACTTGCCAAAATTTTCAAGGAAAGACGCAATGCACTTACGGAAAACAGCACCAGCAAGAAAAACAACGAGCAAGTTTTGGCCCGTGAACAGATGCTTTTGTTCAAAAACAGGGTGTTGGACTTGATGGACTCGTTCAGTAAAGTGCAGCAAAACTCAGTCTACAACATCAGTTTTATCCGTCCAATTGTGACTTTGATGAACTCCACTAAGGACAAGAATTTGGGCATTAAGGCCCACAAGCTTCTTAAGACCCGGATCAGTAAATTCAAGTGTTCGGAGGACCAGGTTGCAAAGGTTTACGAATCGAAAGAAGAGGTTGCTGAATTCAAGAAAATGTTATTGGAGTTGATCAAATGGCTTCAGTTCCAGGCAGGCTCTTTCTCGTCGAGTCAGGCCCACGGAGCTGCATGTGCCCAATCCTGTATTATTGCATCGAAGTGCTTGATTTCCATTGACTCTCTGGCATTGCCTGAAATCATCCAAATTTACTGTGCCACCCTTACTTCATGGGCAACACAACCTAAAAACAGAATCCAGGCCAGTTTGTTCTTTGATTTCATCAACTGGCTTGGCACCAAGAGATCTAACTAGACATAAGGGTCAAATCATGTTTATAGAAATAGTTTTTGCGAATACACCAGTTCCGGAGCTTTATATATTTATGACAAGCAAGTAAGCCAAAAAAAGAGAAAATCGTGATTATATACATGGGTATCACTGCATCCCACTATTCTGCTAAGCCAATGGTTTAACCATACTTGATGTACATGCCCCGGTGTACCGAACCGGCATTTTCCAAAAACTGTTCATACCTCTTCCAGATCTTCGAACTGCTACTCAAACACTTTAAGTCGCCCACAAGAATCAAGCCGTATTTGGCTCGTGTCAATGCCACATTCAATCTTCGTTTATCGGTCAAAAACCCAACGTCATTTTCTGCATTTGACCGCACACAAGACATGATGATGAAATCTTTTTCCCGGCCTTGGAATGCGTCAATTGATGCAAGCATGACTCCAGAAACATATTGCACGGTGGATCTCTCTGAAACGCTGGAAAACTCGTCTTCATCAATTTCTACACGTGCCCCCTCATTGCTTGGATTGATAATCTTATTTTGCATCAACACAGAGCAGATTTCATTGCGTTGACCCCGGTAAGGCGTGATAACGCCAATTCTGGATCGTTTGATGCCCTTTTTCTCGATTAAATGTTGCAAGATTCGCTCCACCATACGTGCCTCTTTGGGGTTAGATTTAGTGCGATGAGTCTCTTCATCATCATCTCCTTCTCCTCGGTTAAGATACACAGTTTGTTCAGGAGCTCTCCCACCTGTATCCCAGAATAGCACGGGGTTTTTTGGAAGTCCAGACAAACGGCGTTCTTGCGCAGTGACACCATCTCGAAGTTGGCCACTATAAATATGCTTGCGAGAAAAACTGCTGATTGCCGGATGCATACGATATTGCGTATCAAGCAACTGGTGGGATTTGAACGTGCCGTTGCGGATGACTCGTTCGAAAAGAGATAATGAAAGGCCCTTGACATTTGTGGTGCAACTGAGTTGTTTTTGATCTCCAACAAGAACAAGTTTCTTGACCCCAGGCAATGTAAGCGGAATAAGTGAGGCAGGTTCTGACGATTGGGTGGCCTCGTCCATGATAATCACAGGAAATTTCCGAGGTTTGCCCACCATTAGCCCTGCAGCTGCTGTGTTAGTGGTGAAGATCACTTTTTGTGTAGACATTTGTCGTGCTAGAAACTTTTTTTTCGAGTTTTGAATGGATTTGTAGTCCTGGGGCGTAAGGGTTTGCGGTTCGCTCCTTAATCTTTGAATCAATCTTTGCAATTCGGGCGAACTAGCATTGTAAAACTTATTGTGCAAACTAATAGATGCCAATCGATGATCTCCTGTATACTCTGCTTCTTTACCAAGAGACGTCAATCTTAAAAGCATATCTCCATGAGTTTCGACCAATTTCTCTGCGATATTATCGACTGCCACATTGGAGGCTGCAACAACCACGATAGGAAAAAGCTCTTTCTCTAAAAGCTGCAATATCATTTCATGGATCGTACTTGTTTTGCCAGTTCCTGGCGGGCCCTGGATCACTGTGATCGGACGTTGCAAAACTGTCCTAACGGCAATCTTTTGCGACTCGTTGAATTTTTCCTCGGAAAGTTTTACCAGTGGTTTTGACTTATCGTACCCAATATCAGACTGGCCCAAAAGTAACATGGGGAAACTCGAAATCGGCACTCTTGAAATGGCCCGCAACATGTGGTTGACTTGAGTGGATGCAAACATGATTTCCAAGTTCTTTTCATGCAAGTTTTTAGGAAGAGGTTCAAACCCCCATTTATAAAATTTGATTGCAACCGTCAACGTATTTGTGCTTCTACCTTGAGTCTTCTGTTTCAAACGTTCATTTTTAGGAAGCAGTGTCACGTACCCGGCCCATAATTTGTTACCATTTAGCGTGACAAAAACTGCTTGTCCACCTAGACCAGGATCTTGTGAATCCGGGCTTTGATCTTCCTTGGCCATTTCAGCCAATTTGACAAATCTAGTTTTGAGAACAGGCGTGATATTAAGGTCAATAATAAGCCCTTTCGGTATCATTTCAGGATTGGTGTATCGTCTATATGTGAAATCTGCCGTTGTGAATTTCAAGCTCTGGCCTTTTTCCAAGGTCAGCTTTTCCTCTAAATATAAAAGGGTGGCCATTCTTCTAGAATACTGCTTCGTGTTTTTGTAACTCAAATTTATCTCACGTGGTTGGAAAGGACGAGACTTGGATGGTTGTGATTTATCCGATTCTTGTGAAATGTTCGATGTTTCTTTTTTAGAACCGGGAGTCTTTTTCTCTTTCCGTACATGAGGCGAATTAGAATCGTCGACTTCTTTTAGATTTACAACATTTTTATTTTGAGAAGTCTTTTTAGTATCTTCAGAAGTCTTTTTAGTGTCTTCAGAAGTATTTTTAGTGTCACCGGAAGTATTTTTGCCTGCAATTTTGAGTTCCTTAGCGTTGTCCGACACGTCTTTATCAATATCATATAGTACCTCTTCACGTGCAGTATATTCACGTAAATCATCTAAAAGTTCAATTTTAAGAGATTGTGGCAGTAGAAAAGATTTCTTCGGAGAAACCTCTGCTTTTGTTGTAATAGATCTGGCCAATCTAGTCGAAAGTGTATTTGTTCTTTTCTTGTGCACTATTCTATCATTTCGTAGACGTGTTTCAGTGATGTCACATGAGCGTATCACTCTGGAAACACATATTGACCTTAGTTGACACGTTGAATAACTATGGAAATGACGAGGCTCAAAAATGGATTGTTGAGCCTTGAATAAATGTAAAAGAAGGCGTTTCGGTCGATTCATGCTAAAAGTCTTGAAAAACAACCGTAAGTAATGAGATTTCACCCAATAAGTTAGCGGCAGTTTCAAAAGACCAGGGTATACTGTGCGAGCTCAAGATAGAATCACACCAAGTTTCGTTTTCCCAAGTAAGAAACGTGGGGTATTAATTTTGATACATTATATTTTTGGCGATGGACTTTCGTGATGGATCAGGCACGTGACGCGGAGATAGTATTCTAAAATCCGAGGCCCTCGCGCGTTTGTAGATTTCAGAATTTAGTTGATTTGAATGAACGTATTGAAAATTACTTCTTCTTCTTTTTTTTTGTTAAGCTTCCGGAATGTGGACTTTCCCCTCGTATTCTAGTAAGTCCAAAAGGAAAAGAGAAGATAAGAGAAGAAAAAAGGGAAAATCAAGTAGTCAGACCACTTTCTAAGAAAAGCAAACAGCTGTGAAATGTGCTTTTGTTATTAATTAAGGTTTTCGTTCATGCGAAGCATTCTATAGAAAAGATCTGCCCCCAGTAATCACTTTTCAATGCCTTGAAACTTTTAAGCTTTTCTTGATGGATCACTGATTGAGTAGACACAAGTTGGATGTTTGCTGTTTTCTGAAATAAAAATTAAGTTCATTCATAATTCTCAAATAATACAGAAGGAGTGATTTAGAATTCAAATAAATTTTTCAAACTTCACTTTTCTGAAACAAAGAAGTAAAAAGATATCTTCTGCCCGCCTGTCTCCTTAGTCGTTATTCAATGGCTGCAAACATTGCAATTGATTAAATAAAGATACATACCTATCCAGTTCTACAGGTAAGAACACAACTTCCATGATTACTTGCGGTTTATGAGTCTTGGAAAAAATTCGAAGTCTCCCAAGCTTACCAGAACTGAACAATTCAAGGATCTTTCATATTCTTTCCCAGATCCCGTCAAGAGTGTCTGGAGTTCTTAAAGGCTGACATTAATTTTTTCCTCTTTTCTTAGGTCTCACATTTACGCGCACATCCACCCACCCCTGCGTATTTCTCGTCACCAATAACAGCGCGGAATCTGCCTCGACCGAGCACGCTAAACTCAACTAACAAAAACTTTAACTTTCTTCTCAACGGAAAAACACACAACAGAAACAAAAAATGTCTGCCTACAAGCAAGCCGGTATCTCCTTGAACAAAGCCTTGGCTGTTGCCGCCAGAACCGTGAGAAACTCGTTGAAGCCTGAGTTTAAGGTTGCTGCTGAGAAGAGAAACTTCACTGAAGTTAAGGTTGCCAGATTTGAAAACGGTGAATCGACCGAGGCCAAGGCTTTGGAGAAATAAGCAGTGGGCTGGATCGAATTATAGAACTTGCCGGGGAATTATACCAAGGCAATTTTCTTGAAAAAATTGAAAAAAAAAAGAACAAATCTTGTGGATGTGTTTAATCATTCCATTATAGTTGAAGACACCCAAGGCTCGGGACAACGTGTGGGTCCCCATCCTCAATAGTTTGGTACATGTGTAATGGCATAAACGATAAAAAGAAAAAAAAGAAGACTATTCTGCAACTTTCATATATGGTGGAATGCAGTAACGTAGGTTGTAGGTTGTAGAATGTGCAGGGTTAAATGAAAATACCCATAGCTTCCTAAAAGTCAAACGCTTAAAAGTAGCTCCTGAATATTTTTTCGATTATTCGTCTACAAATAAATACTATGTACAGTGGGTATTGGCGGGTGTGAGTGTAAAAGTGTGGATTTGTGCAAATCTCATACCTTGGAAGTCGGAGGAGTAGTTTCATCTCCAAGATGACGACGCTGGTCTTCAAGCTCCTTGGCAAATTGTTTAAGCAATTCTGCCCGGGCCTCATACGGCAACTCGTCCATGATCGACCGGATTTTCTCCACATCATTACACTCAGCACTCTTATCACTGTGTTCCTCCTGCAACTTTTCGATCTCCTCTGCCTCGTGGTCAAGGTGTTCACGCAAATTCACCTCTTCTTCATTCATGTGATCCTCGTGCTCAGTGAATGTTTTCTCGTCCAAGAGCTTTGAAAGTTCCGAGTCTGGGTTGTTGATGAGCGTGATGAACCGGCCTTGCTCCACGACTTTGCCGTGTTTACCAAGAACAACCACGTTCTCCGACTTGGAAATGGTCGAGAGCCTGTGTGCAATGGAGATGATTGTCATTTTCCCTTGCAGCGTAAGTTCCTTCAAGGTTTCGTTAATCAAGGTTTCCAGCTTTGAATCAAGCGCCGAAGTGGCCTCATCCAAAATCAAGATCGAGGGTTTTTTGATCAACGCTCTGGCAATTGCCACTCTTTGTTTTTGACCACCGGAAAGTGACGCGCCTCTTCCACCAATCACCGTATCATACCCATCAGGGAAAGACTCGATAAAATCGTGACAATTGGCCTGTATAGCCACATCCCGAATGTCGCTCATGGTAAGTTTACTGACCTGTTTTGTTGTGAGACCATAAACGATATTTTCCAAGATAGTGCCTGAAAGCAATACTGGTTCTTGTTGTACCACACCGATAATGTTCCGTCTTAACTCGCGCACCTGGAAATCGTTAATATTCTTACCACCGATTTCTATCGATCCGCCATTGATATTGTACGAGCGCAAAAGTAACGATGCCACAGTGGATTTCCCGGCACCAGAAGGCGCAACAAAACAAGTACTGGAACTGGCAGGAATCTGGAACGAACAGCCATCAAAGATTTTATCGTTGGGTCTGGTTGGGTAGCTGAACACCACATCGTTAAAGCGAATATCGTTAGCTAGTCTTGCAGGGACTTTCTCTCCCAATACTGGCGACACTTTATCCTTATAATCAATCAAGTCAAAGAGTTTGACACCAGCTCCTGCGCCTTTCATAACTTCCATATAGGTGGTGGTAAGACTATAAAGCGCCAGGTTGAAAAACTCCGAGTACATGGTAAATGATACCACATCTCCCGTCGACATTTGACCATTAAGAATAAGGTATACACCTAACGCCAAACATGAAAGGTACCCTGTATGATAGAGCGAGTAGATCGAAACGGAATAGTTGGACTGAGCAAACGCCTCGTTTTTCGCCACGCCAATGACGTTCCGAAGCTGCGCCGAGTACTTGGAAAGTTCCTTGTGTTCGCCGGTGAATGCCTGCACCAATTTCACCGAATTCAATGTTTCTTCACTACTTTTTGTCAATCCAGCAGTAGCATCCTGAAGCCTTGTCAGCAACGAGCGGATTTTCTCACCGTACCACACCAGGCCAAAAGTAATTGGCGGCGAAATCAACATCATGACGCCAAATAAGATCGGGTTGATGGCAAACATCATATACGCACTAATGACACCAAAAAGCACGTTTTTCAAGCCATCCGGCAAGTTGCTGGTGATCGAGCGTGACACCACATACGCATCACTGGAAAGTCTCGAGATCAAGTCCCCCGCCTTGTGTTTTTCTTGGTCGTAAAACGCCGAATCATGACGCACCAAATGTTTCATGACCCTGAGCCTAAGTCTGGCCACAAGCCGTTCCCCCAACATCTTCAAGAGCCAGATCCGCGCCCAGAAACAGCCGGCAGATACCATCATAAACGGCACCATGACCCCAAATACCGTCAGGAACTTATAGCCCCAGATAAGTAGATCCCCATCTGCGTCCATTGTACGTTCATTGAACGCATCGATCGCGGCTCCTACAAGTCTCACCGAGGTGGTGGGATACAATACAGCAAAGAGAATGAAAGCTAGCGCATAGAGGAAAAGCTTGAGGTCCGGACGCCCGAGTTTAAGGATCCGGAAGATCGTCTTCATGTTATCTCTGAAATTGGACTTTGTCTCCTCCTGCTTAATGCGTTCTTCCTTTTTCGTCTGTGTCGACTGCAACCGCGCGAGCTCCAAGTGTTTAAGCACAGATTCCGATTTCTCAAGCTGGTTTTTGAGCGTTTCCGGATCGATTTCACCTTTCCCACTATCAGGTTTAGTATCAGGTTTAGTGGCGGAGTTTGCGTCGGATTTTGCGTCGGATTTTCCCGCTGAAACGCCGGAAGTATATGTCCGGACCCATTTCAAACCATTAACCAGCGAGTTAGACGCCAAAATCCCACTTTTCCCGCTCCTTTGACACGGTTGAAATGCAGTTTTAGTGGTTTCTGTAGCCAAATACCTGACTTTTCTTGTGAGTACTGCACGCACAGGATTTCCCGGCAAGAGATAAATCCCCCGTACATTGTTCGGGCTCCTTAGTAGAGGCCTAAGCAACCCAGGCGAAAACATACCGGATTTATGAAAAAAGAAAAGAAAAAAAATCGGTATTTTTAAGAGGATATATTTAAAAAAGTTTGTTATTCTGCAGAGAATATCCAGCCGAGATTGCGCATAATCTTGAACGAGTTACTGTACTTGCGTGGGAGTGCATATGAGTCAGAAGGGCCCAAGCTGGCAATTGTTGGATGGAAAGCTAAAGTTAATAAAAGTGAGGTGGATTTTTTTGGAGTGACCTTTTGTTAGTCTTATTTTTATTTCTGGAATCTTTAAATAGGTTTGATGGATTTGAAAACACATTTTTTTCATTCTTCGTGGTGTTTGAAAACGGTTAGAAGAAGTGCGAGTTTCCGTATGCTGACAAGTGTACTTTCTCAGTACTATATTCATTTGGACCACGCGAGTATTGATCAGGTAAATATATACCAATCTTTTCGAAAGATTTTCGAAAGATACTCAAGAGTGCTCATTATGCATTGATCTACATACGACAGCGATGGCACACCTTGTCTAGATTCTCTAAACAGCTCTGTCAACAAAACTCTGGATCATACCAACCTCAGACTCTTCGTACTCACGCACCTCAACAGATCCGTCAGCAGACAACACAGTGTTGGCCTGGATGAGTTGCTTTCTTGGCAACTTCTTACTAAGCACAACGTCTCTGTACTTGGCAAACTCCTCGGTGACCTCGGTCATATCATCGTAGAATGCAAGTCCCTCCTTAACGTTAGCCGTGGTCTTGTAAACGTGGAGCTTGTGCAAGAACTCACGCAAGGCTTCGACAGCAGCGGTGTCCAATTTCGACTCGTCCGTAACCAACTCCAAGTCGTCAAAGTCGGGCTTCGTGTGCTTGAACGATACCACACCGGCCCTGTACAAGGCCTTGAAGATACCAAAACGGGCTTGCATATGGGCCTGTCCCCATTTCTTGGACTCAGGGTCCCAGAACTCTAAACCAACAACACCGGCTCTGGCCATAAGAATGGTGGCAATCAACTTCACATCCTTCTGACTTTGCTCGTCAGCGATGTCAAAGATTGGAAGCACTTCCTGAGGCTTGGCCAAGATGAGGAATAAAGCGACCAACTCGGCTCTGCACTCTTCAAAAGAGCCAGCAGACGCACCAAACAAAGAGCCCCACGTCTCGTTAGGTCCATAGTAGGTCTGGATTTCTGGGTGTGCTTCTTTATCGAAGTTGAACTTGCCAGCGCTAGTTTCTTGCAACAATTTACCAGTACCGTGACCAAGCAACTCGTGCAAACCCACCTGGACCTCGAAAGCATCGTCTCTCCACTTGCGGAACTTGTCTTGCAAGGATTCATGGATGAAACTGATGACTTCCTGCTTCTTTGGCTTCTTAGGGTTGGCACTTAAGACATTGCCGAGCGAAACGTTCTTGAATCCAACATTCAAACGGACATCGTCGTAGTTTGGAATGTTGATTCCGGCAGGCACACCCGATCCAGCAAAGGTCAACACCTCCAAAGACGTGAAGTCTGGTGGCGTAAACACATCCTTCTCATATAACGCGTCCCATGGCAAAAATGGAATCAAGGAGGATGCATTGTTGACCAACGTCGAGAACTTGGCAGTACGGTCCTGGTTCACCATGGCCACCAAACCTTCCCATTCTCCACGAACTCCAGAAGGGTCTCTGTAAGTTTCAATAAATCCAATGTTGGATTCGACTTGAGGTCCAAGGTCCTTGACCCAATGGATCTGTGATTGTTTATGGGCATTCATAGACCCGGTCTCAAAAGATTCGGCGTACGCCTCAAGCATCTTCTGCTGAGTCTCGTTGGCGGCATATTTGTAGGCCTCCTTGAAGTGCTTAGTGATTTCAGCGAATTCTTTTGCGTGGTCACCAAACTTGAGCTCGACAGTGGCACCTGAGTCCAAAGAAATGGCCTCTTGTGGGTAGTAGTCGGTGGTGTTTTGCGTCAATGCACTGGCCACAAGAACGACAAAGTGGGTGTCAGACTTCTTAGAAACACGCGTGTTTTCAGGCATGATACCTCTCTGAGCCAACGCGGCGTTCACAGCCTCGATCTCGGCCTTGGTGATCACACTTTCAGAATCTGGGTAGTAGTTAGACAACTGGGCCTTTTCTGGCCAGCCCAACAAGCCCAAATCCGTGGAGAATACCGCGGTTTCGACAGACTTGTAGAGAGCAGTCAAATCGGCATTTCCAGCGGCAGCCACAACGGCGCCGAACTTGTCCTGGCTCAATTGAGGCACAAATTTCTTGTCACCAAACGACTTGTAGTTACCCAAGTTCGACAAGAACTGCGAAGCGTACTCCAAGTACAAGGTGACTGCAGCAAGATCAAGCTTGGATTCGGGACTTGCGGCGCTAATTTTCTCGAAATATTCGTCTGCAGATTGGGGCGAGCCCAATGCAGTGTGGACGCCCAAAATCACGTCATAGATCGCCTCACTTTCGGGCGAAACTGAGCGGAGCACGGCCCTGGTACCCCAATGAGAAGCGCGTGACAAGTGGTGAGCGTAAAGCTTGGTTTCTGCGGTGGGCAATTGTTCAAAGTGCTTTTTGGCAGAGAGAAGGATGATGGGAGCCTCCGAATCAGCCAAGAATGTAGACATGGTGTGGTGTGGTATTTGGATTGCGGATGAAGATTAAACACACGCGAATGTTTCCTAAGAGGGGGTGTTTCAGAAGTAAAGGAAAAACAGAAAAAGAAAACAAAAAAGGGTTTAAAAAAATATGTCCCAAAAATCAGGTTAATAGCGTGTTCTTATATGTCAGGACAGTGGCGTCGTGGAACATGATTATATGACAGAATGCGGGATAGGAGCCACGGCTCCGGAGCCGTTCGTGTTTTTTTTTTTTTTTTTTTTTTTTTTTTTTTTTTTTTTTTCCCTTCTTTTTTCCCGATTTTCTCTTAGTGAATTTGGTCGGTGTTTTCGCGGGGAAGCCAAGAGGTGGCGTGGCACGAACGCTCTGCCGCTGGTTGGCTGATAGGCCCGGCCTGGAGGTTTGGGCCTGGGGCTTTGGGGCCTAAGACCAGGGGCACTTTTGCCGCCAA
>JAJMCO010000228.1:0-19694 GCA_030573015.1 Metschnikowia peoriensis | reverse complement strand
TTGATCGTCTTGCCATCGAGCTCAATGGTTCTAATCTTGAAATCAACTCCAATGGTTGAAATGTAATCTTGTGTGTAGGTGTTGTCGGCAAAACGCAACAACAAACAGGATTTTCCAACACCGGAGTCACCGATCAACAATAATTTGAACAAGTAGTCGTATTCGTTATTCATTGTGGGCAAGAAGAAGAGAAAAAAAAAATAGGGGGGTGGCGGCCTATGTGGATTGCTTTGGGCGTATGTGAGGGGGGGTATCCTTTGCCAAATGAGACAAGAAGCGAGGTTAAAAAATTTGCAAAATGGGGAAAAGCTCGTAATAAATAAACCGTTAATTAGATTTGGTTTTTTGATTTATTTATTCGTAAAGATGTTTTTTTGTTATTTTTCTTTGGCTTTCCGTGGGGTTTTTCTTGGTTCAGAAATGGCAGTGCGGTTTTATTTTTGAGGGTCGCGAGATAGCTGAGAAGTGCGGTGGGTGGTTTTGGTCGTGTCCTATTGAGGAAACACGGATCACGGGCGGGTAGGACTAGGTGCAAGGCAAAAGGAGATAAATTGGCGAGAACCAAATAGAAACCGAATAATAATTAGAATAAATAAGTAATTAAATAAAAAAAAATACTTAAAAGAAGAATATGTGAAAATAAAATAAGTTTTGACGTAGGTTTGGGGGTGTGCTTAGTAAGACAAGTTTAAAACAAGAATAAAAGAGGTTTGGATTAATTTGGGGAAAATGGGTGTGAATCGGATTTCAGGGCAGGCACTGCGATATGTTATGGTTCGCGCACGACCTCACAAATTCTTTGACTCGAGAAGTTTTGATCTCAGAGATTTTATGGAAATATGTACGTGTATTTTCCTTCTGTTTATTCTTATAATATTTTGACTGTTTTAGGGTATATAATCATAAAAAAACATCTAAATCGTCTGGCTTTTTCATAAGAATAATTGTGACGGAAGTGCGCAGGTGTCAGCCGTAGTAGCGTTGAGCTCTACACAGGTTCATGAATCTGATAGTGGGGCTGGCCTGGGCCTTGTTCTTGGTGATATTGTAAAATAACACGGGAAATCGTTTAGAAACTGAGAGAAAAAGAAGAATTTGCATTTCTGGTTGGTTTTCGGTATCAATCTTCTGTATTTTAATGTTAATGTGCTAGCTCGTCAGAAGAGGGATTACGAAAACACCTACTCAAATCATATATTTATTCGTTTATTTATTTAGAGTACCGAATATGCGGCAGAATCTCGTATATTATCTGTGAAACGCCCCATACTCGATAACAATTGTAACATCCAGTAATGTTCATCCAATGTTTCCAAAAACTTAGACACCTTAAATGTCTAACCTTAGGAATAAGCGTACTAAAGCCTACTCGATTTTAGCGGCCTCTGCAACTACTTTTTCAGTCTTTGCACCACCACGAATCTTCTTATTAGCAATGGCAAGCATTTTCAGGAACCAGTACAAGTTCAAGAAGTCAAGCGCCACATTCAAAAACAAGATCGAGGCGGGGAAGAACTTCCAGTCGTGGTCCAAAACAGCATACATATCATAGGCTACAATGGAAACAGCATAGAACCCCCACACGATTCTCACCAAGAAAAACACCACGATAAGCAAGATTCCATTGATGGCAATCACGGAATCGCTGATGGTTCCTGCGGGCAATCGAGATGCAAACCAATTGATATTAACAAACGGCGTACTCAATTCAAAAAGCAAAAACGCTGGTACCCAGGGCATGGCATATGGGCGAAGCGTGCAAGAAAATACAAATAAAGCAGCAAAAGCATGCACCAAAAAGCCAGGCCCAAAAAGATTGATGTAACGAATACATACAAATAAGTCCCAAATAAAGTAGCCAATAGTCACGGCACTTACAAAGCCCAGATATGGATTATAGCCAAACACTGAGTTGTACGGATCGACCTTCCTATTCTGGAAGTGGGGATGGTTCCACGCGGGCAAAAGAATCAAGATTGACACAATGCACTGGAACATAGACACCACGTGGATATCGAAATTGAGCTTGGTTTTCTTATTAAGACCAGTATAAGATTTCCCAAAGAGTCGTTTGCTGATAATAGGTGAAATCGCCTGAAGGGCAAAATAAAACACTGTTGCAAATACAATTTCATGCCAGTGTGCGGCCACATGCGATTGTGGGATGGCTGGGAATGGTCTGGCCCATGCAAAGGGGTCTTCTGTAAACACCGGGATCATAATGAGGGAAAGTAGGTGACAGCAAGGAAATGAAATATAAAACAAGATAGAATAAAATAAAAATGGAAAACTCAATAATACGAATAGTTTGTCGAAGTTCCTGGTATAAGACAGAAAGGAAAGCGATAGCGATAGCGGAAAGGCCCAAAATATCTATAAAAGCCGAATCACGCTCAAAACGTCTGTAGATATGGCGCTAGTGTCTCTTTTATAAGCAAAGGAAGAAAGGTAGGTCTCCAAGCAAAGACCACGTAAACCGCAACAACAACAAAAAATAGTGTCCCGTGGGTATTCCTTTATATGAACAATTGGGTAATTTTCACGAGGTAATATGTGTGAGTTGGTGTTTTAATGTGAGGTTTGGTGGATGCGCGTAGCATAGGCGTGCGTGGATCCCCGGAATCCGAGGGTCCCGGAACTCGGTTTCTATTTTTTTTTGTTGTTTTTTCTGGCCGACCCAACACATGTGAAATGTCGCGGGGTCGGAATTCGCACTGGGAATGTCAGAACTTCAGGGCCGATTCTAATCTTAACAGCCACATTGACACAGTATCTGCTCTGAATGTGTGATATTGAACTTTCAAATTGTTAGTTGTACAACCTTCTCTGGTATACTTGAACTGTTTCAACAGAAAAATTTACACCTGCCGCTCCTTGAAACGCCATTATACGTTCATTTAATGCCTTGTGAGTTTGAGTGCCAGTAAACTTAATCACACTTAAGTAATTCACTACACTTTAACAAGTGTGAGTAATCGCAATTCCCTTGTTTTGCTTGTGTAATGACTCTTGAGTGTCAAATCTTTGCGTGGCAAGAACCCCCCAAAGAAAGTATCAAACTATTAGTTGAGGCATTTCAATAAAACCACCAAAAAGGAGACTAAAAAGGAACTTTAAACCGCTTGGAGTCAATTTTACTAAGAAAACATGAAGCTCTTTTTGTGTGTAATCCTCGATAAATAAAGCTTGGTAGGGTAGATGAATTGAGGAGTTCTTTTCCATATTTGAAATTCTGCCCATCATTATAACTTTCTTCTCTCAAGTATACAATCGCAGTGTTTAAATAAGGAAATCGAAACTTAATGTAAAAATTCTCTAAGTATTTACTCAATAATGGGCAACAAACAAAAACCCGCTGCTGACTAGGGAACGTATCTCTTACTGGTCGCAGAGACTTCCAATTTAATCTATGAAGCTTTGGTTCAAGGTTATCGCCATATTGATAGCGCCACTGCGTAAAAAGCCCAGAAAGAGCCAGCTTATGTAATTTGTGAGTTTTTAGAAGATCAGGCAAACTTTGTTTCAAGACAGGATCTTTGGTTTACCAAAACATGAAACGAAAGCCAGGCTTATGAAGAAACAAAGCAGGCCGTAGCTGAGTTTGCTCAAGAAGTAAAGGAGTATATTGGATGCGTTGATTCAATGTTAGTACGCTCGCCCATTACAGCGCCAAAAAAAGAAGAAGAGATAGGCATGTGATGTGGAATTGATGGATTTGGCGCAACCTTCGATGTTCAGCCAGCAAAAATTCTGTTGAAATGGTCGTATATTCAGGGATTTGTGTTTTGACTTAAAGTGCAAATTAAGCAAAACATTGGAGCCCTTTCCAAAAGAAAAGAGACTGCTAATTCTGAGGAAGAATCAATTTATCCCAAAGTGGAGTTGCCACTGGAAAACTATAACTTCTTAGACAAACCTTTTCCACACAAGGCGCTTACTTGGGGAGGTATGGATCCTAACGAATTTAGGAATTAAGTTCAGAAGAGAGTTTTTTCAAAGAGCTGTTAAGCTAACGGATCAAGAGTTTCGATGGTAAGTAGCTGTAGTAAAAAAATCGTCAAACGCTGTTGAAAGAGTAAGCGTGGTATATCATTCGATGAAAACAATTAATAAATAGAGGAAATAAATAAGAGTTTGGGAAGTGCAATGGGTAGAAATTATGTTTTTTTTTTTGTTTGATGATAATCTTAGTATTTTCAAATTTCACCACTCTTTCTTACTTTTCCCTTATATTTCAGCAATATTGGAGAATTGGATCACGGGGAAAAAGTTTACAAAACACATTTCACATATAAGAAATTCGTTTGTAATCCTTTCTAAAAAAAACCCCATGCCCAAAAGATTATAATATAAAAAAAGCAGGATTATTTCATCCAGTGGCCAGATCTGCAAAATATACACAGGCCCATATAGATTTTCCAACAACCAGAATTAGCACGTGCGTCATATTCCTCAAGACGGATCAAATTAGGCCGATTAAAGTTCATTCAAACGGGAAGTCAAAAAGCTTGGAATTGAGGAAAATAAAAATTTGGGGATTCTCATAATAGATACAAGAATTTTTTTCCGAATTTTTTCCTTTATTACAACCTTTCACCCAGCTTCTTATTCTAGTAATCTAGTAATCTTGCAAACCCACTGCCCCAAATCACGTTCACGTGCGAAATCGAAATCGGCCGCGCGTGGAGGAACCATCTTTTTTTTTTTTTTTTTTCCAGCGTCTAAACCCGTTCTCTTTTAACCACCATCTTTTCTTTAAGAAAAAAAAACACACTTCTTTTCTTTCTAAAAAATCCAATTCCACCATGTCGTACCCATTAGTCTGTTTAGGAAACCCATTGCTTGATTTGCAAGTGGATGTGGACGCCGAGTACCTTGCCAAGTACGACCTTAAGGCGGACGACGCCATTTTGATTGAGGAAAAACACAAGCCTATTTACGACGAGGTGTTGCAAAAACAAGGCTTGAAGTTGGTGGCCGGCGGTGCTGCACAAAACACTGCCAGGGGCGCCCAGTACATTTTACCCGCCGACAGTGTTGTTTACTTTGGCTCTGTTGGAAACGACGTGTATGCCGAGAAGTTGAACGAGGCCAACGCACAATACGGCCTTAAGACGCTCTACCAGGTCCAAGAAAACACCGCCACCGGTAAGTGCGCTGCCTTGATCACCGGCAAGCACAGATCTTTGGTCACCGACTTGGCCGCTGCCAACGAGTTCACGCCCTCGCACTTGCAAAAGCCAGAGAACTGGAAGTTTGTTGAGAACGGCCAATTCTACTACATTGGTGGTTTCCACTTGACCGTTTCCCCCGAGGCCATCCAGCTTTTGGGTAAGCACGCCGCCGAGAACAACAAGACTTTCTTGCTCAACTTCTCTGCGCCATTCATTGCGCAATTTTTTAAGGACGCTTTGGACGCCTCGATTCCTTACTGTGACTACATTGTTGCCAACGAGTCCGAGGCCGCTGCCTTTGCCGAGTCGCACGGCTTAACCACTACTGACGTCACCGAGATCGCCAAGCACGTGGCCAAATTGCCTAAGGTGAACGCTCAAAAGCCAAGAACCGTTGTTTTCACTCAAGGTACCGAGCCTACCGTGACCGTTACCTACGACGCTCAAAACGACACTTTCGCTGTCAAGGAGTACGCCGTGCGTGAGTTGCCTCAGGACAAGGTGGTTGACACCAACGGTGCCGGAGACGCGTTTGCCGCCGGTTTTGTTGCTGCTTTGGTTGAGGGTAAGCCACTTGCCGAGGCCGTGAGCGTGGGCCAATGGGCTGCGTCGGTGTCGATCCAGGAAGTGGGTCCTACCTTCCCTTTCCCTAAGCAGACCTATGCTGCTTAAGGATACATGTTCCTTTTTTTTTTTTATTATTATTACCTCATAGATTTCATTTCAACACATGATTTCTCTTGCACGCGCATTGTGCAAGCAAATTATGCGCAGGTGCTGCACTTAGCTTAAGGCGCCTGCTCCTTTTTTTCCACCTTTATCTATCTATCCATTCTCTTACTGACTTTTCACGTTTTATTGGGAAACACGCCCGGCTATAACTACAAATTGTCGAGGCAAATAACGTTCATACGCGCATTAATTCAACATTGTTTGCATATTGCAGCCCACCCTACAGTGGCACCGCACCCCATGCAGGCACAACAATGCGCACGCATCGCAAAAAACCGCATTTTTGCCTGTAGACAAGCAGCGCATCGACTCGCCAGTTTGATGTCCACCATCTCGGTAGAATCTCGAGTGATAGTATAAACAGATTCTGGAACGAAAATACAGTATTACAGTATTACAGTATTACAGTATTGCGATTTTTCTGGTTTTTCATCCAATCGCTTTTTTCTTTTTTTTTTTTTTTCTAAATTCTAGTGTGTGACGATGCTGGTGCTGAGAGATCATTACTATAAGCTTGCATCGGAAGTGCCGCAAGAACGTCTTGAAGCAGCAACAAAATTGCTTTCTGAACTTGCAAAAACCGATAAATCCGAGGAATGGGACTATGCGTTAAACCGGCTCATCAAAGGTTTGACCACGTCGAAACAGGCGGCGCGGTTTGGCTTTTCCATGGCGTTGACGGAATTAGTACGTGAACTTGTGACGAAAAACGATTACGAGTTGACGATTTCGAAGTTTTTGGAAAAAGTCGTGGACGCGAGTCCCGTGACCGGCTCAATGAAAGGTAAAGACGTGCGCCTGACGCTTTTCGGGCGTCTTTTCGGGCTCCAGGCATTGGTCAATTCGCAGCTTCTTTTCGAACACGAGTATTCGTCAGCTGAAACTTTGCGGAACTTTGTGAAAGTTCTTGTCGAGCTCTCGAGCGCCAAGTCCTGGTTGCGCGAGACCGCCATGTTCACCATGTGCCAGTTTTTCTCTGCGTACTTGGGTTCTCTGTTTGCTGAGGATGAAACCACCGTTTCATTTTTACAAACTATTAGTGACGAAGGCTTGTTTTTCACAACGGAAGGTCTTGCTGTGGTTATGACTATTCCAGTCGAGTCACGTGCCCGGTTGTGTGCTGCCGTTTCCGCGTCAAAACACTGGAAACACGACGATCCAATGGCCAGAGGCAATTTGCCTACTTTGGCCAAAGTGCTTAAAGATGTGGATGTTGTTGATGAAACTGAGGCGGAGGATGATTCACCCGCTGCAGGAGCAAAGGGCCCCAAGGCCACTAAGCAAAAGGGCACGTGGTCTCCGAGAATCCCCTTTGTATGGGATCTTTTGGTACAGCACTATGTGGGGCCCGAAAAGTGCGGATCCGAGGACGAAATCTCTGATGAGGCAGCGGTTTTGTCTTCTTCAGATAAATCGTCGAAGAAACGGAAAAAGAGCTCTGCCTCTGGAAGTGGCAGCAGCAGCAAAAAACGGGCCAAACTCGACGAACTGGCCGTGGAATTGATCCCCTTTAAGGAGTTCTGGAAAGTGGCTGTTGATGATACGATGTTTGCTGAAAAACTGTCTGCTGAACGCAAGTTCTGGGGCTTTGAGATCTTCATCAAGTTTTTGCCCGTGCTCCCTGCAAATATGGTGGGCTATCTTTTCACTCCAAACTTAATGAGGTGTCTTATCAATCACCTGGCTCAGTCAAATAGACTTCTCAACAAGATCCTGACCAAGACCATCAACACGATTATCGAGACTGCTCATGCCGACTTGACCAAAGTTGTGCCTTGTCTTTTGGCAGTAGTGGATGAGACGAAAGGCGGCAGCTGGAAATTTGATCAGCTCACCAAACTGAAATTGACCGACGCTCTTATTGGTGTTTTAGGGTTCCTTGAAAACCCAGACTCGGTTTCTAACGTGGCTGTGGAAACAGTAGTGCACGAGATTTCCTTCTCGCTTATATCAATGTTTGAAAGTGCCTTGAAAACTCAAAAGGAAATCGAAACGCCTAAAACCGACGAGCCTTCTCAGAAAAAGTCGAATGACGCCGTGCTCAAATGGATTTTGGACAAACTTCTTGTTTTGTTCCGCAGCACAAAGCGGTATTCGGCAAAAACCACTTCGCTGATGGAAGACGTGTTCAAGTTTTTGCTCCAGCACGCGTTTTTCACAAACAAAAACTCGTCGTCCACCACTGTTTCACCTCAAGTGTTAAAGTTAGTGCAAGACCGTCTTAACTCATTTCTTTCCGAGTTCATTTCCCACAAACGCAAGGACCACTCGTGGTCTTTATACTGCGTTAAGCAAATCGAGAAGTTTGAGAAACGCAGTGAGTTAGAATTAGTGTTGCAGCTTTCGGAAGATCTTGATGCCATCAAAAACGAGTGTTTCCAGATGTTGGACACGATCAAACAGGCCATGAAGCAAAATCCGGCTGCGAAAAATGACCAGTACTGTTTCGAGCTTCTCTTTTCAATGAACTTGCTTCAATTGTACTTGGGTGAGACAGAAACAATTAGTGTGCTCGAGGATTTGAAGGCAAGTTACGTCGATATTTTTGGAAACGTCGATGATGAGATTGATACTGCCGTGGTGTTGACGGAAATCATTCTTTCGTTTGTCTCGCGTAAATCCACGTTGTTGAAGAAACTTTCCAGCATTGTGTGGGAGTCTTTCATGTGCACTGAAAATGCCGACGGCAAACTCAACATCAACGAAAAATGTTTCCAGTTGTTGTTTGATGTTTTGGCATCCAGAGAAAACGAAGAGGGCCAGAAGAAATTGTTTGAAGGTGAGGCAGAATATGTGGGCGAAAGCGGTGAAGAAAGCGGTGAAGAAAGCGGTGACGAAAGTTCAGATAACAACAGTGACAGTGACAGCGACAGTGAAGAAGACGTATCTTCTTCTCGCGCTAAACTGAATGAAGAAGTTGAGCAGGAAACAACCATTAAATTGGCCAATGCTTTGGGAATCAAGGGTGATTACGATGGTGAAGTGAAGTTTGACGACATCGATTCGGAGGATGATGATCAATATGAATCGGAATCCATGGACGACGAGCAAATGATGGCCATTGACGACGAACTTGCCAAAATTTTCAAGGAAAGACGCAATGCACTTACGGAAAACAGCACCAGCAAGAAAAACAACGAGCAAGTTTTGGCCCGTGAACAGATGCTTTTGTTCAAAAACAGGGTGTTGGACTTGATGGACTCGTTCAGTAAAGTGCAGCAAAACTCAGTCTACAACATCAGTTTTATCCGTCCAATTGTGACTTTGATGAACTCCACTAAGGACAAGAATTTGGGCATTAAGGCCCACAAGCTTCTCAAGACCCGGATCAGTAAATTCAAGTGCTCGGAGGACCAGGTTGCAAAGGTTTACGAATCGGAAGAAGAGGTTGCTGAATTCAAGAAAATGTTATTGGAGTTGATCAAATGGCTTCAGTTCCAAGCAGGCTCTTTCTCGTCCAGTCAGGCCCACGGAGCCGCATGTGCCCAATCCTGTATTATTGCATCGAAGTGCTTGATTTCCATTGACCATCTGGTGTTGCCTGAAATCATCCAAATTTACTGTGCCACCCTTACTTCATGGGCAACACAACCTAAAAACAGAATCCAGGCCAGTTTGTTCTTTGATTTCATCAACTGGCTTGGCACCAAGAGATCTAACTAGACACAAGGGTCAAATCATGTTTATAGAATTATTTTTTCCGAATACACCAGTTCCGGAGCTTTATATATTTATGACAAGCAAGTAAGCCAAAAAAAGAGAAAATCGTGATTATATAAATGGGTATCACTGAATCCCACTATTCTGCTTAGCCAAATGGGTTAACCATACTTGATGTACATGCCCCGGTGTACCGAACCGGCATTTTCCAAAAACTGTTCGTACTTCTTCCAGATCTTCGAACTGTTACTCAAACACTTTAAGTCGCCCACAAGAATCAAGCCATATTTGGCTCGTGTCAATGCCACATTCAACCTTCGCTTATCGGTCAAAAACCCAACGTCATTTTCTGCATTTGACCGCACACAAGACATGATAATGAAATCTTTTTCCCGGCCTTGGAATGCGTCAATTGATGCAAGCATGACTCCAGAAACATATTGCACGGTGGATCTCTCTGAAACGCTGGAAAACTCGTCTTCATCAATTTCTACACGTGCCCCCTCATTGCTTGGATTGATAATCTTATTTTGCATCAACACAGAGCAGATTTCGTTCCGTTGACCCCGGTACGGCGTGATCACACCGATTCTGGATCGTTTGATTCCCTTTTTCTCGATTAAATGTTGCAAGATTCGCTCCACCATACGTGCCTCTTTGGGGTTAGATTTAGTGCGATGAGTCTCTTCATCATCATCTCCTCCTTGGTTAAGATACACAGTTTGTTCAGGAGCTCTCCCACCTGTATCCCAGAATAGCACGGGGTTTTTTGGAAGTCCAGACAAACGGCGTTCTTGAGCAGTGACACCATCTCGAAGTTGGCCACTATAAATATGTTTGCGAGAAAAACTGCTGATTGCCGGATGCATACGATATTGCGTATCAAGCAACTGGTGGGATTTGAACGTGCCGTTGCGGATGACTCGTTCAAAAAGAGATAATGAAAGGCCTTTGACATTTGTGGTGCAACTGAGTTGTTTTTGATCTCCAACAAGAACAAGTTTCTTGACCCCAGGCAATGTAAGCGGAATAAGTGAGGCAGGTTCCGAAGATTGGGTGGCCTCGTCCATGATAATCACAGGAAATTTCCGAGGTTTGCCCACCATTAACCCTGCAGCTGCTGTGTTAGTGGTGAAGATCACTTTTTGTGTAGCCATTTGTCGTGCTAGAAACTTTTTTTTCGAGTTTTGAATGGATTTGTAGTCCTGCGGCGTAAGGGTTTGCGGTTCGCTCCTTAATCTTTGAATCAATCTTTGCAATTCGGGCGAACTAGCATTGTAAAACTTATTGTGCAAACAAATAGATGCCAAACGATGATCTCCCATATACTCTGCTTCTTTACCAAGAGACGTCAATCTTAAAAGCATATCTCCATGAGTTTCGACCAATTTCTCTGCGATATTATCGACTGCCACATTGGAAGCTGCAACAACCACTATAGGAAAAAGCTCTTTCTCTAAAAGCTGCAAGATCATTTCATGGATCGTACTTGTTTTGCCAGTTCCTGGCGGGCCCTGGATCACTGTGATTGGACGTTGCAAAACTGTCCTAACGGCAATCTTTTGCGACTCGTTGAATTTTTCCTCGGAAAGTTTTACCAGTGGTTTTGACTTATCGTACCCAATATCGGACTGGCCCAAAAGTAACATGGGGAAACTCGAAATCGGCACTCTTGAAATGGCCCGCAACATGTGGTTGACTTGAGTGGATGCAAACATGATTTCCAAGTTCTTTTCATGCAAGTTTTTAGGAAGAGGTTCAAACCCCCATTTATAAAATTTGATTGCAGCCGTCAACGTATTTGTGCTTCTACCTTGAGTCTTCTGTTTCAAACGTTCATTTTTAGGAAGCAGCGTCACGTACCCTACCCATAATTTGTTGCCATTTAGCGTGACAAAAACTGCTTGTCCACCTAGACCAGGATCTTGTGAATTCGGGCTTTGATCTTCCTTGGCCATTTCAGCCAATTTGACAAATCTAGTTTTGAGAACAGGGGTGATATTAAGGTCAATAATTAGCCCTTTCGGTATCATTTCAGGATTGGTGTATCGTCTATATGTGAAATCTGCCGTTGTGAATTTCAAGCTCTGGCCTTTTTCCAAGGTCAGCTTTTCCTCTAAATATAAAAGGGTGGCCATTCTTCTAGAATACTGCTTCGTGTTTTTGTAACTCAAATTTATCTCACGTGGTTGGAAAGGACGAGACTTGGATGGTTGTGATTTATCCGACTCTTGTGAAATGTCCGATGTTTCTTTTTTAGAACCGGGAGTCTTTTTCTCTTGTCGTACATGAGGCGAATTAGAATCGTCAACGTTTTTAGTTTTTACAACATTCTTATTTTGAGAAGACTTTTTAGTGTCTTCAGAAGTATTTTTAGTGTCTTCAGCAGTATTTTTAGTGTCACCAGAAGTATTTTTGCCTGCAATTTTGTGTTCCTTAGCGTTGTCCGACACGTCTTTATCAATATCATGTAGTACCTCTTCGCGTGCAGTATATTCACGTAAATCATCTAAAAGTTCAATTTTAAGAGATTGTGGCAGTAGAGAAGATTTCTTCGGAGAAACGTCTGCTTTTGTTGTAATAGATCTGGCCAATCTAGTCGAAAGTGAATTTGTTCTTTTCTTGTGCACTACTCTATCATTTCGTAGACGTGTTTCAGTGATGTCACATGAGCGTATCACTCTGGAAACACATATTGACCTTAGTTGACACGTTGAATAACTATGGAAATGACGAGGCTCAAAATTGGATTGTTGAGCCTTGAATAAATGTAAAAGAAGGCTTTTCGGTCGATTCATGCTAAAAGTCTTGAAAAACAACCGTAAGCAATGAGATTTCACCCAATAAGTTAGCGGCAGTTCCAAAAGACCAGGGTAATTCGTGAGATGTGAAGATAGAATTACACCAAGTTTCGTTTTCCCAAGTAAGAAACGTGGGGTATTAATGTTGATAGATTATATTTTTGGCGATGGGTTTTCGTGATGGATCAGGCACGTGACGCGGAGATAGTGTTTTAAAATCCGAGGCTCTCGCGAGTTTGTAGATTTCAGAATTTAGTTGATTTGAATGAACGTATTGAAAATTACTTCTTCTTCTTTTTTTTTGTTAAGCTCCCGAAATGTGAACTTTCCCCTCGTATTCCAGTAAATCCAAAAGGAAAAGAAAAGCAATGAAAAGAAGAAATGAAAATTAAGTAGTCAGACCACTTTCTAAGAAAAGCAAACAGCTGTGAAATGTGCTTTTGTTATTAATTAAGGTTTTCGTTCATGCGAAGCATTCTATAGAAGAGATCTTCCCCCAGTAATCACTTTTCAATCCCTTGAAACTTTTTAAGCTTTATCCAGAAGATTCACTGATTAATTTGACACAAGTTGGAAGTTTGCTGTTTTCTGAAATAAAAATTAAGTTCACTCCTAATTCTGAAATACTGCAAAAAAAGTGGTTCGGGATTCAACAAACTTTTTCAATTCTACTTCATTCTAGAAATTTTCCCCAAATTCTAAAAGAAAGAGAGAGAAAAAGAAAAAAAAGATATCTTCTGCCTGCCTGTCTCCTTAGTCTTCAATGGCTGCAAACATTGCAATTGATTAATTAAACACTCATACCTATCCAGTTCTCCAGGTAAGAACTCAACTTCCATGATTACTTGCGGTTTATGAGTCTTGGAGAAAGAATTCAAAGTCTCCCAAGCTTACCAGAACGGAACAATCCAAGTCTTTTCAATATTCTTTCCCAGATCCCGTTAAAACTGTCTGAAGTTTTCCAATGTTGACATTATTTTTTCCCCTTTTCTTAGGTCTCACATTTACGCGCACACCCACCCACACTGCGTATTTCTCGTCACCAATAACAGCGCGGAATCTGCCTCGACCGAGCACGCTAAACTCAACTAACAAAAACTTTGACTTTCTTCCCAACGGAAAAACACACAACAGAAACAAAAAAATGTCTGCCTACAAGCAAGCCGGTATCTCCTTGAACAAAGCATTGGCTGTTGCCGCCAAAACCGTGAGAAACTCGTTGAAGCCTGAGTTTAAGGTTGCTGCTGAGAAGAGAAACTTCACTGAGGTGAAGGTTGCCAGATTTGAAAACGGTGAATCGACCGAGGCCAAGGCTTTGGAGAAATAAGCAGTGGGCTGAATGGAATTATAGAACTTGCCGGGAAATTATACCAAGGCAATTTTCTGGAAAAAAGAAAAAAAAAATGAACAAATCTTGTGGATGTGTTTAATCATTCCATTATAGTTGAAGACACCCAAGGCTCGGGACAACGTGTGGGTCCCCATTCTCAATAGTTTGGTACATGTGTAATGGCATAAACGATAAAAAGAAAAAAAAAAGACTATTCTGCAATTTCCATATATGGTGGAATGCAGTAACGTAGGTTGTAGAATGTGCAGGGTTACATGAAAACACCCATAGCTTCCTAAAAGTCAAACGCTTAAAAGTAGCTCCTGAAAATTTTTTCGATTATTCGTCTACAAATAAATACTATGTACAGTGGGTATTGGCGGGTGTGAGTGTAAAAGTGTGGATGTGTGCAAATCTCATACCTTGGAAGTCGGTGGAGTAGTTTCATCTCCAAGATGACGACGCTGGTCTTCAAGCTCCTTGGCAAATTGTTTAAGCAATTCTGCCCGGGCCTCATACGGCAACTCGTCCATGATCGACCGGATTTTCTCCACATCATTACACTCAGCACTCTTATCACTGTGTTCCTCCTGCAACTTTTCGATCTCCTCTGCCTCGTGGTCAAGGTGTTCACGCAAATTCACCTCTTCTTCATTCATGTGATCCTCGTGCTCAGTGAATGTTTTCTCATCCAAAAGCTTTGAAAGTTCCGAGTCTGGGTTGTTGATGAGCGTGATGAACCGGCCTTGCTCCACGACTTTGCCGTGTTTACCAAGAACTACCACGTTCTCCGACTTGGAAATGGTCGAGAGCCTGTGTGCAATGGAGATGATTGTCATTTTCCCTTGCAGCGTAAGTTCCTTCAAGGTTTCGTTAATCAAGGTTTCCAGCTTTGAATCAAGCGCCGAAGTGGCCTCATCCAAAATCAAGATCGAGGGTTTCTTGATCAACGCTCTGGCAATTGCCACTCTTTGTTTTTGACCACCGGAAAGTGACGCGCCTCTTCCACCAATCACCGTATCATACCCATCAGGGAAAGACTCGATGAAATCGTGACAATTGGCCTGTATAGCCACATCCCGAATGTCGCTCATGGTAAGTTTACTGACTTGTTTTGTTGTGAGACCATAAACGATATTTTCCAAGATAGTGCCTGAAAGCAACACTGGTTCTTGTTGTACCACACCGATAATGTTACGTCTTAACTCGCGCACCTGGAAATCGTTAATATTCTTACCACCGATTTCAATCGATCCGCCATTGATATTGTACGAGCGCAAAAGTAACGATGCCACAGTAGATTTACCGGCACCAGAAGGCGCAACAAAACAAGTACTGGAGCTGGCAGGAATCTGGAACGAACAGCCATCAAAGATTTTATCGTTGGGTCTGGTTGGGTAGCTGAACACCACATCGTTAAAGCGAATATCGTTAGCTAGTCTTGCAGGGACTTTCTCTCCCAATACTGGAGACACTTTATCCTTATAATCAATCAAGTCAAAGAGTTTGACACCCGCACCTGCGCCTTTCATAACTTCCATATAGGTGGTGGTAAGACTATAAAGCGCCAGGTTGAAAAACTCCGAGTACATGGTAAATGATACCACATCTCCCGTCGACATTTGACCATTAAGAATAAGGTATACACCTAACGCCAAACATGAAAGGTACCCTGTATGATAGAGCGAGTAGATCGAGACGGAATAGTTGGACTGAGCAAACGCCTCGTTTTTCGCCACGCCAATGACATTCCGAAGCTGCGCCGAGTACTTGGAAAGTTCCTTGTGTTCGCCGGTGAATGCCTGCACCAATTTCACCGAATTCAATGTTTCTTCACTACTTTTCGTCAATCCAGCAGTAGCATCCTGAAGCCTTGTCAGCAACGAGCGGATTTTCTCACCGTACCACACCAGGCCAAAAGTAATTGGCGGCGAAATCAACATCATGACGCCAAATAAGATCGGGTTGATGGCAAACATCATATACGCGCTAATGACACCAAAAAGCACGTTTTTCAAGCCATCCGGCAAGTTGCTGGTGATCGAGCGTGACACCACATACGCATCACTTGAAAGTCTCGAGATCAAGTCACCCGCCTTGTGTTTTTCTTGGTCGTAAAACGCCGAGTCATGACGCACCAAATGTTTCATGACCCTGAGCCTAAGTCTGGCCACAAGCCGTTCCCCCAACATCTTCAAGAGCCAGATCCGCGCCCAGAAACAGCCGGCAGATACCATCATAAACGGCACCATGACCCCAAATACCGTCAGAAACTTATAGCCCCAGATAAGTAGATCCCCATCTGCGTCCATTGTACGTTCATTAAACGCATCGATCGCGGCTCCTACAAGTCTCACCGAGGTGGTGGGATACAATACAGCAAAGAGAATGAAAGCTAGCGCATAGAGGAAAAGCTTGAGGTCCGGACGCCCGAGTTTAAGGATCCGGAAGATCGTCTTCATGTTATCTCTGAAATTGGACTTTGTCTCCTCCTGCTTAATGCGTTCTTCCTTTTTCGTCTGTGTCGACTGCAACCGCGCGAGCTCCAAGTGTTTGAGCACAGATTCCGATTTCTCAAGTTGGCTTTTGAGCGTTTCCGGATCGATTTCACCTTTCCCAATATCAGTATCGGTATCAGGTTTAGTATCAGGTTTAGTGGCGGAGTTTGCGTCGGATTTTGTCGCTGAAACGCCGGAGGTATATGTCCGGACCCATTTCAAACCATTAACTAGCGAGTTAGACGCCAAAATCCCACTTTTCCTGCTCCTTTGACACGCTTCAAGTGCAGTTTTAGTGGTTTCTGTAGCCAAATACCTGACTTGTCTTGTGAGTACTGCACGCACAGGATTTCCCGGCAAGAGATAAATCCCCCGTACATTGTTCGGGCTCCTTAGTAGAGGCCGAAGCAACCCAGGCGAAAACATACCGGCTTTATGAAAAAAAAAGGAAAAATATCGGTATTTCTAAGGGGATATATTTAAAAAAGTTTGTTATTCTGCAGAGAATATCCAGCCGAGATTGCGCATAATCTTGAACGAGTTACTGTACTTGCGTGGGAGTGCATATGAGTCAGAAGGGCCCAAGCTGGCAATTGTTGGATGGAAAGCTAAAGTTAATAAAAGTGAGGAGAATTTTTTTGGAGTACCCTTTTTTTATTCTTATTTTTATTTCTGGAATCTTTAAATAGGTTTGATGGATTTTAAAACACATTTTTTTCATTCTTCGTGGTGTTTGAAAACGGTTAGGAGGAGTGCGAGTTGCCGTACACTGACAAGTGTACTTTCTCAGTACTAGATTCATTTGGACCACGAGAGTATTGATCAGGTAAACATTAACCAATCTTTTCGAAAGATTTTCGAAAGTGCTCATCATGCATTGATCTACTTACGACAGCGATGGTACATCTTGTCTAGATTCTCTAAACAGCTCTGTCAACAAAACTCTGGATCATTCCAACCTCAGACTCTTCGTACTCACGCACCTCAACAGATCCGTCAGCAGACAACACAGTGTTGGCCTGGATGAGTTGCTTTCTTGGCAACTTCTTACTAAGCACAACGTCTCTGTACTTGGCAAACTCCTCCGTCACCTCGGTCATATCATCGTAGAATGCAAGTCCCTCCTTAACATTAGCCGTGGTCTTGTAAACGTGGAGCTTGTGCAAGAACTCACGCAATGCTTCGACCGCAGCGGTGTCCAATTTCGACTCGTCTGTGACCAACTCCAAGTCATCAAAGTCGGGCTTCGTGTGCTTGAACGATACCACACCGGCCCTGTACAAGGCCTTGAAGATACCGAAACGGGCTTGCATATGGGCCTGACCCCATTTCTTGGACTCAGGGTCCCAAAACTCCAAACCAACAACACCGGCTCTGGCCATAAGAATGGTGGCAATCAACTTGACATCCTTCTGACTTTGCTCGTCAGCGATGTCAAAGATTGGAAGCACTTCCTGAGGCTTGGCCAAGATGAGGAATAAAGCGACCAACTCGGCTCTGCACTCTTCAAAAGAGCCAGCAGACGCACCAAACAAAGAGCCCCACGTCTCGTTAGGTCCATAGTAGGTCTTAATTTCTGGGTGGGCTTCTTTATCGAAGTTGAACTTGCCAGCGCTAGTTTCTTGCAACAATTTACCAGTACCGTGACCAAGCAACTCGTGCAAGCCCACCTGGACCTCGAAAGCATCGTCTCTCCACTTGCGGAACTTGTCTTGCAAGGATTCATGGATGAAACTGATGACTTCCTGCTTCTTTGGCTTCTTAGGGTTGGCACTTAAGACATTGCCGAGCGAAACGTTCTTGAATCCAACATTCAAACGGACATCGTCGTAGTTTGGAATGTTGATTCCGGCAGGCACACCCGATCCAGCAAAGGTCAACACCTCCAAAGACGTGAAGTCTGGTGGCGTAAACACGTCCTTCTCATATAACGCGTCCCATGGCAAAAATGGAATCAAGGAGGATGCATTGTTGACCAAAGTCGAGAATTTGGCAGTACGGTCCTGGTTCACCATGGCCACCAAACCTTCCCATTCTCCACGAACTCCAGAAGGGTCTCTGTAAGTTTCAATAAATCCAATGTTGGACTCGACTTGAGGTCCAAGGTCCTTGACCCAATGGATCTGCGATTGTTTATGGGCATTCATAGACCCGGTCTCAAAAGATTCGGCGTACGCCTCAAGCATCTTCTGCTGAGTCTCGTTGGCGGTATATTTGTAGGCCTCCTTAAAGTGCTTAGTGATTTCAGCGAATTCTTTTGCGTGGTCACCAAACTTGAGCTCGACAGTGGCACCTGAGTCCAAAGAAATGGCCTCTTGTGGGTAGTAGTCGGTGGTGTTTTGCGTCAATGCACTGGCCACAAGAACGACAAAGTGGGTGTCAGACTTTTTAGAAACACGCGTGTTTTCAGGCATGATACCTCTCTGAGCCAACGCGGCGTTCACAGCCTCGATCTCGGCCTTGGTGATCACACTTTCAGAATCTGGGTAGTAGTTAGACAACTGGGCCTTTTCTGGCCAGCCCAACAAGCCCAAATCCGTGGAGAATAACGCGGTTTCGACAGACTTGTAGAGAGCAGTCAAATCGGCATTTCCAGCGGCAGCCACAACGGCGCCGAACTTGTCCTGGCTCAATTGAGGCACAAATTTCTTGTCACCAAACGACTTGTAGTTACCCAAGTTCGACAAGAACTGCGAAGCGTACTCCAAGTACAACGTGACTGCAGCAAGATCAAGCTTGGATTCGGGACTTGCGGCGCTAATTTTCTCGAGATATTCGTCTGCAGATTGGGGCGAGCCCAAAGCAGCGTGGACGCCCAAAATCACGTCATAGATCGCCTCACTTTCGGGCGAAACTGAGCGGAGCACGGCCCTGGTACCCCAATGAGAAGCGCGTGACAAGTGGTGAGCGTAAAGCTTGGTTTCTGCGGTGGGCAATTGTTCAAAGTGCTTTTTGGCAGAGAGAAGGATGATGGGAGCCTCCGAATCAGCCAAGAATGTAGACATGGTGTGGTGTGGTGTGGTGTGGTATTTGGATTGCGGATGAAGATTAAACACACGGAACTGTTTCCTAAGAGGGGGTGTTTCGAAAGAAAAGGAAAAACAGAAAAAGAAAAAGAAAAAGGAAAGGGTTAAAAAATAAGTCCCAAAAATCAGGTTAATAGCGTGTTCTTATATGTCAGGACAGTGGCGTCGTGGAACATGATTATACGACAGAATGCGGGATAGGAGCCACGGCTCCGGAGCCGTTCGTGTTTTTTTTTTTTTTTTTTTTTTTTTTTTTTTTTTTTTTTTTTTTTTTTTTTTTCCTTCTTTTTTCCCGATTTTCTCTTAGTGAATTTGGTCGGTGTTTTCGCGGGGAAGCCAAGAGGTGGCGTGGCACGAACGCTCTGCCGCTGGTTGGCTGATAGGCCCGGCCTGGAGGTTTGGGCCTGGGGCCTTGGGGCCTAAGACCAGGGGCACTTTTGCCGCCAATCAAAAAAAAAGAAAAAAAAAAAAAA
>JAJMCO010000227.1:0-19778 GCA_030573015.1 Metschnikowia peoriensis | reverse complement strand
GTTAATAAAATCATGAGTGAGTGAGTGAGAGAGTGAGTATGAGAATGGGGTGAGGGCGGCTCATATTGATCAATCTCTGGTGCGGTGCAAACAAACCCGTGCACCAAAAGAAAAACGAGAGGCCGCGCGAGATGAGATGAGGCCATTGATCGTCAGGCATAGATTTTCTGAAATTTACACAAAAATTATTGAGATAGTAAATTGCACCAATATGTCTGCATTCAGTTCATTGTTCAGTGGTGCCAAAGTCGATGAGACCGTCAGCAACTTATTGAAGAAATCGGCCGGTCCTGTCGGAAGACAAGATGTCAAAGCTAGAACCGTGATTGAAATTCCTCAACAAGCCGAGGCTACTGAAAAAGCCGAGGAATCTGTTTCTGAAGAGGCTAGTGATGCCGAGACTGAAACTGTAGCTGAACCAGTTGAAACGAAGAAGAAATCGCAGAAAAAAAAGCGTGCTGATGAGGAAGAAAACGAGGCATTGGAAGCCGAGTATTTTGCCAAAGTGATTGGCGAAAAGGATGATTCCGAAAAAGAGGAGGCAGAACAAAAGGAAGCAAGCGATAGCGATAAAGATGAGGAAAAATCCGAGGAAAAGTCAGGGGAAAAGAAGCTGAGCAAGGCTAAGTCGATTGACTTGAAAGAGGAAGAACTACAAAAGGCCGAGCGCACCGTTTTCGTTGGAAATGTGTCGAACAAAGTGATCTCTTCAAAAACCACATACAAGGAATTCAAGAAGCTTCTCAGAAATATCGGATCAATCGAATCCATCAGATTTAGATCCATATCCTTTGACGAGGCACTCCCTAGAAAAGTTGCATTTGCAAGAAAGTCCCTTCATGACAGCAGAGACACTTTAAACGCTTATATTGTGTACAAGGAGAAGGAGGCCTCTTTGAAAGCAGCTGCTAAGCTCAACGCCACAATTTTTGACCATAAACATATCAGAGTTGATCACGTGGCGCACCCTAGTCCCAAGGACAACAAAAGAACGATTTTTGTGGGTAATCTTGACTTTGAAGAGAAAGAGGAGACGCTCTGGAGATACTTCAACTCGAAGGTTGACGATGATGTGGAGTCTGTGAGAGTTGTGAGAGATGCCAAGACCAATTTGGGTAAAGGATTTGCTCTTGTGCAGTTCAAGGACACTTTATCTGTCAACAAGGCCTTGCTCCTAAACGATAAGCCAATGACAGGCGGTGAGTCGAAGAAGCCAAGAAAACTCCGTATTTCGCGTGCCAAGGCCAACGTCAAGCCATCAGTCATCTCGCCAAATCACTTTGACAACATGAAAAAGACAAGAGCTCCAAAGGCCACATTGACTGATGACCAAAAGACCAAGATTGGCCGTGCCAAGAAGCTTTTGGGTAAGGCAGACAGAAGCAGTGCAGGTCAAATGGTAGCAGAAGGAGCCAGAGCCAGCAAGGGCCAGACTATTGCTGGTATCAAGGGCTTGAAGAGTGCACAGGGTAGAGTCAAGAAGCCCAGAATCACCAAGAGATCGGCGCTGTTCAAGAAGGACAAAAAGAAGTTCGAGAACCTCAAGTAAGTGTCATGAAAAGCGGTTCTCATGATGTGTGTGTTTATCACTCGATTTACTGGGAGAAATTTACGATGTTTTCAACAACAAAAAAGAAATGAAGGCTCGTTTTTGTTTCCTGAAATGTTGCATTCGTGTTTAACCAAGGAATTTGCTTAGAAATTCATAAAAATTCCCGAAACATGTGGCTGGAGCCGTGCGTCCCCGGTTTTGAAGCCACAGCTCCGTGCGCGCTCCGTCGCAAGCCCCAGATTCCGGGCGGAATTTTTACCATAGCTTCAGGATAAGGTATCCAGCAAGTTTATTTCCTTAAGCAGAGGATTACATTTCCTTGAAGATATCGCTAATCATGTATAGTAATAATGGAAGAAAAAAAAAAAAGAAAAAAGAAAAAAGAAAAAAGAAAAAAGAAAAGAAAAATAAAAATCGCCGGGAAATTCTCCTCCCCGTTCTCCCTCTTAATTCCAGTTTGTTTGCTTCGGGAAATCCTTATCAGCCAATTGCCCCATATTTGCGCGTATGCACTATAACCCTGGTGGCCCCCGGTGACTCTCTTGTCTTGACTGATAAGCCGTGATTTAAGCTCCCTGCTTCAGGGTATATAAAGGGGAGGAATTTCCTCCTATTTTTCTCTATCATTTTTTTTTTCTTTAATTTTTTTTACTTTTACCTTTTGTTTTACTTGTTTCAGTTTTTGGTAATACTAATTGCTGAGTTCTATTAATCACGTGAAAGTTTCTACAAAACCCTACTTCTAGCTCAACGATTGTCTCTTAATTTGCAACCATTCGAACACCACAAATTCTCAATTCTCCTCTTCTCTCCAATAAAATGGGATCTGCTACTTCGAAAGAAAACACCGCTCAAACGACATATGTGCCTGTTGAGGTTTTCGATGAGAAAGCCGGTGCTGCACACTTGGAAAATCTCGTGCAAGGCTTGAGTATCGATTCCTCTGATTCTTCAAGTGCAATCACCAGCAGTAATTTAGCTGCTTGGGAAGCCAAATTGTTGCAAGACCCCAAGAATCGATTAGTACAAAATGCTTTGGCCAAAAACGCCATCACCGATATTGTGGCTGGAAGCGATTCCAAATTATCGTTAAAAAATCGTTATTTCTTCAATGTCGAGGTCGATACTATCGGCTCTCCTTCTTTCTTAAACAATCAGAAACTGTCTGGCCGGTGTTGGATCTTTGCAACTTGCAATGTTTTGCGTGCCCACGTGATTAAGAACTATGGTTTAAAGCCCGATAACTTCCAATTATCGCAGAGTTATCTTTTCTTCTACGATAAGTTGGAAAAGGCCAACTTCTTCTTGGAAAATATCATTGACACCGCTTCTGAAGACTTGGACTCACGTCTTTTGCAATTCTTGTTTTCGGGATCTGTTAATGACGGTGGTCAATGGGACATGATTGTCAATGTGATTCAGAAATATGGAGTTGTTCCTAATGAAGTTTTCCCAGATAATGCTCAAGCAACAGCCACCTCAAAGTTGAACTATATTTTGGCGGACAAATTGAGAGAGTACGCGTTGATTTTGCGCCAATTGGTTCTGAAGGGCACAGCAAAAAACGAGATTCTTGCTGTGAAAACTGCCATGAACAAGGAGGTGTATAACATCATTGCGTTATCTTTGGGCACTCCTCCAAAACCCGAAGATCTGTTCAAATGGGAATTCTTGGACAAAAACGGCAAGTACCATGTTTACGACACTAGTCCTCTTGATTTCTACAAAACGCACACGGGTTACGATGTGGCCAAGAGATTTTCGTTGATAAACGACCCCAGAAACCCATACAACACTCTTTACACTGTTGATCGTTTGAACAATGTTTCTGGCGGTAAGCCGATTGAATACGTGAACTTGGAGTTGTCTGCAATCAAGAAAACGGCCATTGCCATGTTGAAGGCCAACGAGCCGATTTTCTTTGGGTCGGATGTAGGAAAGTTCAACAACAGTGTTACCGGAGTTTTGGACACTGATGCCTACGACTATGAGCTTGCATTCAATACCTCGTTGAAACTCTCGAAGCTGGAACGTTTGCAAACAGGCTCTTCGGCCATGACTCATGCAATGGTGATCACCGGTGTTCATTTAGATGGTGTTTCGGGACTGCCCATCCGGTGGAAAATCGAGAATTCGTGGGGCGATGCAGTTGGCGACAAGGGCTATTTTGTGATGACCGATGCCTGGTTTGATGAGTACGTGTTCCAGATTGTCACCAGCAAGAAATACGTCGAAAAACCCGTGTATGATTTGTGGAAGGCCAAGGAGTACAAGCAACTTCCTTTCTACGACCCCATGGGTGCTTTGGCCTAATGCTTTATTTTTGAGCTCTTTATTTCCGCTTTGAACTCCTGTTTTGCCGGTTCTGGTAACCGATATTTTATTCTAGTTAGTTATTGTGACTATTTAGCTTTGCAGAAATAAGAGCATATTCTTCCTTAATGCATTCTTAAACTCTACCCAATCTTTAATGTTCGGGTCGGCATTTGTGATTCCGATATTGAGCCCGTTTTTCTTTGTTGAAGAGATTGTCATGTGATGGGTTCCCAATAAAGCTCCTGCCGAAGGTGCAAATAAGATATCTTCGATCTGATATTTAGCCGTATCATCATATTGAAGAAGATCAATGTGGCCCAAATTGGTGGAGGATAGAAAAAGATCATCTTTTGCCTTGCCCACCCTGTGATCCAAATAATTTTCGGCAGTCATAGCTTGTGCAATATAGTACTGATTAATCCATTCTTCACTACCAATCTTTTTATGCAAAAAATCATGGTATTTTCTCACAACCTCCCACGAAAACTTTGTTCCCGGCTCAAGAAGAAAAGTGGCTGCATAGGTATAGAAACCATCATCAAAACGTCCTTCGTTTCCAAGATAAGAATTGTGGGTTTGAAGATTCTGGAACTGGTTTCTAAAACTGGCAGCGACCCCTGTTTTCAAGTTTTTTGTGACGTATAACTCTGGGTACAATTCGTTGATTGTGTGGGCGTGCACTAAAAGAATAAAACTTTGTAATTTGACTTTATTCGCTCTACAAGCCTCAAGCATTGTTTTCACTTGTTTTGAATCAAAATTAAGAAACATTGCTTGGGTGAAATTGAGCCCCGACTCTTCATCTATCACATAACTGCTTTCAAAACAACGCTCTGTCAGAAATGGTTCTGGAGGCCGATCGATGAAAAACAGCTCGTACCGTTTTTTCTCCAATACATTTGGAATTATCCCAGGCCAAATCGCTATAGCCAGCTTTATAACACTGAAGAAAATACGTGTACCTAGTCCAGGTTGAAATTTTACACAGTCAAAGAATCCAGGAGAAATCCCGTGCTTGAGTATCGGTAAATCTGCGTTAAGATTGAACAAAATTTCCCTTTTCACACCTTTTTTCACATGATTAAGACCTTCCACAAACTCCTTCAAATATACAACCACCGAGCCTCCATCAGTAAAACAATGGGCACTATGGAAAGTGAGCCAGCCCGGTTTTTCATAGTACACGAGTTTCCATAATGCCGTCTTGTTAAGGTGGTTTTGCCAAAACGACACATCTGTTAAAATCCTTGTATCTGCTTTTTCGTCGTCTTTGAAACAGAGATCTACTTCGGAATTGACCGAATATACATCGTCAAACCGGATTTCTTCAAGTGGCAAATACCGAACATTATTTCCACTTCCTTCTATTCTTGAGAAAAGCAATGGGTATTTCAAAACCAATTGTCTGAGTGATTCATAAACAGCATTTTCCTCTAGTTTATGGTTTAGTTTAGCGGAAATACTCACACACCGGAAAAGCTTGTTTTGCTCACAGTAAAAGAAAGTTTTTTCAAGAAACTCCGCTTCTCGAGTTAAGTGCTGGAGAGTCACTGTCATCTTGGATAAAAGTGTGGAAAATAGTTTTTTCTATTAAAGAGAGAGAGGCTTTAAGAATTCACAGTAACAAAAATTAGATGAAAAAAAGAAAATAAAAATAAAAAACAACAACAACATCAACAACAACAACAACAACATCAACGCGTCTCTTGGCCGTGGAGATGCCATGTTTTATGTAAGAATCTTGAATCACTGGGCGTTTCTTTAACAGGCAAGTTTACCCGGGCAGATCTGCTATGTACAAACCACGCCACAAGATATGACCAAACTAACGCAGTGTTGAAAAAAGATACGATATTTTTTTACGCGTGGGAGGGACACAGTGTGATGTCTGCAATATTTCTTTACGATAATTATCTATCACAGGGAAACTGAGAAGTTATCGTTATTGATGACCTCCAAATATCACACGATATGCCCCCACTTTTTCCTTCGGGTGTAGTGTAGTGACCAACAAGTGTCACGTGATGAACGAGATGTGACTAGATTAGTTTTCAGTAACTAAGTATACTGGAGAATTTATGGCGATTTTCTTTTTCTGGTAAGTCTAAAAATACAATTTTGGAGCTCTTGGAGGAAATAAACATTTATTTCACCCAGTTGTCTAATCCTGGATTCTCAAATCTACGGATTTTGCCGAATGAAGACGAGTACAATGAGAATGACTTTAACTCTCTTGAGACATGTGTGTTGTGTAGACCCTATTGTAACTCAATTATTCATATTAATGGAACTTTTTTATTCATAAATGAATGGCTCAAGTGGCTCAAAAAGAAGTGATCTTGCGTCACGTGTATGAGCCCTAATCAAAATGCAACACAAAACTTTATTGCCAAATTCTCCGTAAACAAAAGGTTCTTTTGTCATTGATCTTTATTATCCACAATAAACTACTCATTACTTCTTATATGTTCCTCTTTACTGGCACTAGGAGACTGTTTGGAATTCCGGGCATCAAGAACTTGTGTAGGAACCATTATAACCGGCACATAACGCATAACATTGGGGGAAATGGGCTGATGGAATTGTGTTGATGGCGATTGCGGGGATATCAACCCGTAACTAGTGGAGTAAGGAAGAGAAGGACCCGGGACTAGGGATATTTGAAAAGGGCCGGGGGCCAACAATGGAGCCTGGGAAATGGCATGGACTTGCGGGAAACGGGGTATGTGACATATACCCGAAAATTGCGATATTCGTGGATCTCGATATGTCCAACCGGCTTGGTTGGTTTGACGATTAGTCGACGGAGAATCGAAAAACTTATCTTGAATTCGATCATATTTTTGTTCCGCAGGTAATAAGAAATTGGGCGGGGATTGTGTACCATTGGAAGCTTGATTTGAAAATAATTGCTGGTTTGATTCATTGACCGGTTTAAGATTCACATCTCTGGTTTGTGTCAGATCTCTTTTGCAACAAGATCCCTGCTTTTTAAGAAGCTCGTTTTTCTTACGAATATAATTAAGCCTTTCTGGAGCTAGATCCAAATATCCACATCGATATCCTCGCTTGATGCAGTGCAGACAACTGGGGAGATCTTCAGTGCATTTGATTCGAAGGGACCGACAATTAGAACACCCATCCTTTGAGTTTTTATGAGTTCTTCTTCTAAGACGCTCAGTCCTGGCCCCTGATTCCCCAGTTTTTGTTTGCCCAGTACTCATTCTATAGGTATAGGCCTGACAGTAGTAAGGGAAAAAAATAACAGATTAAAAAAAAGGAGATACCAATTAATCTTTCAATAAGGTGGTTAGCTTATGTAGGGCTTTTTAATAGAGAGAGAAAAAGAAAAAGAAAAAGAACTTATCGGGATTTTCCACTAGAAATAATGTTGAAGAAAATCAAGAAAACTCAGCCGAGGTCCCTTGGCAAGGAGCAGGTAAGTCTTCATTTCTTCGACAGTAATCCCCACTAGGAATCTATCGAGGTAACAATATCGAAGGTGCGCGTGGCCATTGTCTTTCAAACTTACATGGTGGGGGCTTGGGTTCGCATATGTGGAGTCTATTGTTGTTTGGATAAAGAGATAGAGTGATTACCTAGGTTTGTTTTTAAGGTAGTGGAGAGGTTTCCCAAATCCTCTGGTTGAATACGTTTTAGGCATTTGAAGTAGAAAGACAAAATTTCTTTTATAATTAGTCAAGAAGTCATTAAAGGGTCAGTTTGGGATAAGGCGACGTAAAGGATAATTCTAGAAATTGAAGCTTTCTCGAATGAAAAACAATGCGATAATCACAAGACCCTGATAAGAGTATATTTCGAGGAAGCAAGTAAGCAATGACCGCGGCAAAGATTCCTCTTGAAATTCTTGATCTTCACATAATCTATTATTCCGATAATGAACAATGCAATTTGCACCAATCACGGATTGTTTTTAACTATACGGATATTTGGTGTGACCCCACAACAGAAATCAAGCCTGTAGAATCAACTCAGGCTTGTGGGGATTACAAAAAGATTGACCTCTTTCCAAAACGATGGATTTGTAAACATTCGTGTTGGTTTCTATAAACAAAAGAGCCTGGTGCTTTGAAAATAGGTTTACTATTCTTAAAATGAACTTGGGAAGTTCGTACTTGGAGATCTTCTCTTTGAAGTAGAATTGTTTTGGAAAAGGAAGATCCTTTCACGGAGGTAATTTGAACTGTAACAAAAATAACTATCAAACTTTAAAATCATTGGCTTCGAGTGTTACCTTTACAATTGCCCTAAAAGTAAAGCTCCGTGTTGAAAGATCTTCTCTGATTTTCCTCTCCTGTCAAAAGTTTTTTTGAAGAGAGAAAATGCCCAAAACTATTAAATACAAGGCAGGATACTTTTCGGTCATCAATATATTTGAATTCCCCTAAACGTCTAAAAGATGAGAGCAAAAATTCAACTAGTCTTTTTAAGCTTTCTAATTGTACGCATCGGAAATTTACCACAAAATAGATTTCTGAAATTAAGAGTTGATATAAATTTGTATAACTGAATTACAAGTGCCCTTGTCTTTGGTCAGCCAGAAAGGCAATCAAATTTTTACGGAATGTCGTTTTAAACTTTACCCAGTCTCTTATATTTGGGTCTCCATTAGTAAACCCAATGTTGAGACCATTTTTCCGAGTTGAAGTCACCGTCATATGGTGGGTTCCCAAGATTGCACCAGCTGAAGCAGCAAACAAAAGATCTTCGATCTGGTATTTCAAAGGATTTTCATGTTGAATGACCTCAATATGCCCCAAGTTCGTACACAAGAAGAAAAGATTGTCTTTTATTTCAGTGGCTGGATTATTGACAGCTTTTTCGACCTTTAAAGCTAATTCGGTAGAGCTTTTCTCTATCGACCCTTCTCTGCTAAGTCTGCGCAATAAGAAATTATGGTATTTTCTCACGAGATCCCAAGTGAAAGCAACATTTGGCTCTAAAACAAAGGTAGCCGTATATGAAAATAAGCCATCACTAAAGCGGCCAGCGTTTCCAAGGTATGATCCATGCGATTTCTCTAGAGTGTTCGGATTTCTTAAGCTTGCCGCCACGCCTGTTTTCAAGAATTTTCCCTCATATGTTCTTGGGCAAAGAAGATTAACAGTATGAACATAAACAAGAAGAATATAGCTCTGGAGTTTGACTTTATTAATTTTGCACGCACGAAGCATGGTTTTCAAGTCATTCTGGTCAATGTTAAAAAATATGGGTGCAGTGAAATTGAGAGGTGAATTTTGGTCGAGGGTAAAATCACTTTCATAAAGATTGTCAAGTGCAAGATTTTTGGGAAAACCATCTGCAAACGAAAGTTCCAGAATTTGTTCTTTGAGATTCTCCTTCAAATCTCTTCTTTCTTGCGATGCTCTAGCAGAAATTCCAGTTTTGAGTAAAGATAAGTCAGCAGCAAGACTGAAGATAATATCAGCCGTATTCAAGCCATCTACGTGGTTAAACATCTCCACTAGGTCTTTCAAATATGCAACGACCGACCCACCATCTGTGAAAGAATGAGAGCAGTTGAATGTAAGCCAACCGGTTTTCTCATAGTAGACTACTTTCCATAAAGGCTTTCTCTGTTTGTGCCGATCAGCAAAAGACATATCGGTAAGACATCTAGTATAAGCATCTTGGTCTTTGAAACATTTGTCTATACTTTGATCAATCTGAAAGACGTCTTTAAAGTAGATTACCTCGAGAGGCTCAAACCGGAGTTTAGGACCGTCGCTAATGCGCGTGATAAGCAGTGGGTACTTCAACACCAAATGCCGCAAGGCCCCGTATGCACGACCAGCACTAAGCGGGCGACTGAGTTTAGCCGAGATACTGATACATTGAAAGACCCGATGTTTTTCGTAGGTATAGAAGGACTTTTCGAGAGACCCACAATCCCTAGTTAGATCTTTGAGAGTTATTTTCATTTCTAGAGGAGTCAAGAAATAAATCTGTGGCAAGGAATAATGAAAGACTCTTTCAGAAAAAAAAGCGTTGCAACTTTAGGACAGGACAATATGGAAAAAAAAAAAAAAAAAAGCTAGAGAAAAATGGATGTGAGCTCGGACCATTCCAAGAATTAAATAAAATTTAAATAACCTTAGCCCACGTCTGTTCTTTTTCAAATGAGATACTCGAATGTACGTGTTCAAAAAAGCATAAGCCAGGGTCTGTGAAATCCCCGTCGTATCTGCACAATGACACAGCACGCCTGGGAAAATTCCGTTCTCTATGCACACCAAAAGCAGCGATTTGCTGATGATCCGCTTAAACCGGAAGAGTGGACTTTATTGTGATAAACCTGGCCCTTGGACCTTCCTCAAATGGATGTTAATGGGGGCTGTGTATGAATTTTTTCGCTTCCTGTCACTGGAATTGTTGAAAAATACAATTTTGGGGAGTGCTTTGGTGGGGGTTTCTCAATCGCCTGCCATAATTCTTTTTTCTGTATGAAGTGTGTGTGTGTGTGTGTGTGTATGTGTGTGTGAGTTACGCATGGATTCGACATGCGGTTAGATCTTAACACGTGTTTTGAAGGTTCTTTGCAAAGATCGTAGAGTTGTTAAAAAATTCAGGTAAAGTTTTTTTTGTTTACAGACGAAAATTCTTTGAAAACTGCTGTGATATTTTCTCAATTGGGGGAACAGCGTCTCTAAGTTTCAAAACTTCGATCATGTCTGTTATACAATATTTTGCTCAGTGAAATGATCTTCAGGTTTAAAACTTGTTCATTTTAATACAGTGTTTGATCTAAAAGTTTTCATTTTTTCGCTCTTTTAAAAAAACATTGAACTGCAATTCCCACCACAAGTGATGGGCAAAAAATATATATATATATATATATATATATATAAAAGCAGCAGTATGCCTATTCCTAAAAGACGCAGTCTGGACTTTCATGTAAGCAAATGAATCAATTCATTTAACACGATTGAAGAAGTAAGTTTGTTTCACATTTTCCTCGAATTCTTAAATAAACTCCTCAGAGCGCAGAAATGTTTTGATTACTTGAAAGCCTGTCAATTGATTTTCAGACTACTTCTTAGGCCAGAATACAATTGGCCGATGTGCTCAGAATGTTATAATAATAAAATTTCTCACAAACGTCATCATTATTATTATTATCTAGTACTATATCTCATCTTCAAGAAATTTCAATTATGGCTTCTCAGTTTATTATGAAGTAGTAAAATAGGCCGGATTTCTCCCTCCTTTTCCTGTAACTAGCCCTGGCTCTGTTCTCGCTCTCTTACTATATGTCTCTTTACTCAAACTCTCACTTTTACTCCCAAATATAGAAAGATACAGCTGGTTTATAATCCAGGAACACATTTTTGAGAATTTTGAGAAAAAAACAGTTCTAAAACATTAATTGCAGATCCAAAAAAATAAAAACAAAATGGTGTGTTTTGCAAATATTACCAAAAAGGCTGTGCTATATGCACGCCCAAACAAACTCAAATCAATTCAAGGTGCGACCGCACGCACCAAATCTCACTTGCACCACGACGCATTAACTACTTTGAACCGGCCTTCTAGATTCCTGGCTCCGCACAATTTCCATTCAATTTCTGGATAAATAATACCACCAAAAAAACAAAAAAAAAATCCATAAATCTTTGTGGTACTCAAAAAAAAGAAACCCCAAAATAAAAATGTCTCTTTCTGTAGCAGACAAAAATAAACGCCATGCTCTGGTGAGCCTGCATTTCGGCGAGCTTTCAGCACCACAATTGCAATGTCGCTCAAAAAAACTATTGGACAAGTTTCAGGCGGCTGGTTCGGCGGCAGATTTGGCCAATTTAGTGAAAGAAATCGATGCTGAAAGTTCAGAAACTGATACGCAGTTGCGGCGGCTAATTGAGGCGGCCACACGCAAACACACGCAACAGATTCTGGCGGTTGAATTGACGAGGGCCCGATTATCTGGGGCAATCACCAATCTGAATGACCTCACACGTGTGTTCTCGGCGGCTAATGATTTAGGCCACCTGCTCACGTGCAAGATCAAGGCGCTTGACTTGGAAATCGAAAACGTCGATAAGACCCTTGCGTTTGTGGCCGATACGCAAACACTCAAAAACAGTATCTCGCAAATCCAGTATGCGATCGAAAAGCGCCAATGGCTGGAGGCCGCTCATTGTATTTATAAAGCCCAAAACACGCTTATCCCCGGGCTTGTGGGCGGCAAATTTGCTTCTGCCGTAGTGCCGTCCTCAAATATCCCCGAGCTTCCACAAGCCGCTTTAGATGCATGGATCACGCAGCTCACAGACACGTTTGTGGCGCTTTTCAACGATGCAGCCAAGCGCCGCGATGTGGCGGAAATCCTGGCCTATTTCCAGCTTTTCCCGCTCATTGGCCGTCCGGAAATCGGGCTTCAATGTTACGCCAAATTCATCTGCTCAATCATCACCGACACCTCGCGTACTCTTGTGAATTCGGCAGCGGCTTCTCAGGGAGACCCCAAACCAGGCGTATTTGCTGGGGCCACCGCCAGCTTATTTGAAAGTGTATCGACCATGTTATCACAACATACACCTTTAATCACTAAACATTATGCCACAACGTATCCGCAAGCTGTCGTTTTTGTGGTGACCAAGATCCAGCGTGAAATCGACTCGCAAATCGCAACAATCGCCGATACGTTCTTTGATGTGCGGCGGGTCGAGAAAACAATCCAGGATCTCCTGCTTCATCGTTTCACTGCATTAAAGAAACGTCTTGCAGAGAATTTCCTGCTGCTGGAACAAATCCAGGCGGCAGATGTGGCAGATACAGACCTCGCGTCCATTGTAGAGGTTGGTGACTTGACCAATGAATTGGCAGCCATTTTGCATCATTGGTCACTCTACTGTCGATTTATCACTGTCAAATACTTTCCCTCCACCGCAACTCAGGGCCCAGATTTAGAGCCACTGGGAGCACATAAAGATTCGTTAAAACTCCCCGAGTTGCTTGCCACGTCCAATTTCGAGAAAAAAATCCATGATAAGTACCTCCCGGCATTTGAGAAATTGTACACGTTTTACTTCCGTCGGTCGCTTGAAAAGGCTGTGTGTATTGAGGAACTCCCCTCTTTGACCACCTACTTGGCGGCGGCAAAAGAGTCTGCGTCACCCGAACAGGCACCAATCTCTTCTGTTATTGAAGACTTTACTTTGGTGTTCAACAGCACACTTCGCAACGTGTTGGATTCAGCACAGCCTTCCACTGTTAAGAAGTTTGCTGCAGACACATTTAAAGTGATCCAACATGATCTCATCAACGGCATTTTGCAAAAGGCATTAACCGATAATCAGCCACGTTACAACAATACGCTTTCCATTATTGAAGAGGAAAATGTTGCGAGTATCAACGCTACACCTTCAATTACACGCTCAAACACGCCTGCACCAGAATCTATGGGTGGGTTTTTCAAAGGTGCCTCGAGTGCATTTGGAAATGTGGTTGGTACAGGCTCGGCGATTGTTTCTGCGGCAAATCCTGTTGCCAGTGGCAACAGTCCTAAACTTATGAATTTCATCATTTATCTCAATACTGTGGCAACAGGCCAAGAGTTTTTCGAGCAAATCATTCTGAATTTCACTGTGAAAAACCCTACCTACCTCAAATCAACTTATCCTTTCGGACTCGATGAGGAAATCATGCGCCATGTCATTAAGACTGAATTGCTTGAACCATTCACGTCTGCCACTGGTCAGGTTATCAAACAATCGCTCCTCATGATTTTGAATCAATCGATCAAAAATAAACTTTCGACAATGGTCGCCGAATGTTTCCCCGATGCAAGTGAAGAAAATTATATGATCTACTCGCTGACTAACCTTAATGATCCAGCCACAATTTCCAAGTTTAAGCAAGGATGGGACCTGCTCATTAAACCATATAAGCAGACCCTCCACAAAAACTTGCTCTACGACCGTCTTCTCCGTCTTGTTGTTGTCAATATCGCTAACATGATTGAAAAACGTTTGGTGGTGGTTTTAAAGAAGTTCAAGATCAACGAGTTGGGTGCACTAAAGCTCGACAAGGATCTTTCGTACATCATCAACGAGATCTGTGAAGACGACTACGATTTGAGAGAAAAGTTTGTACGCGTGACGCAATTGGTTTTGCTTGTGGGTATGGATAATGAGGAGTACGAAATGAGCTCGTATCATGGCGAAGGAGAGGATGAGTCCGGTATAAACTGGGTCTTGACTCCGCTAGAGAGAAAGCAAATCCGCAGATTCAGGTACTGATCGCCTGTCTATATTTAAGAGAGGACAAGAAAGAAAGGAAGACAGACAGACAGACAGACAGACAAAAATTAGTTACTAGTATGAATTCAAAACTATTCAACTATATACTTTGATGGTGTTGGTGTTGGTAGTGACGGCACTTATGCTGGCGTTCTCCGCACGTCGGTGAGGGGCTGGTCATATGAGATCTTTTCGACTTCTCTTGTTTCACCCTTGATGAGCCGCTTATGTTCCACACGAAGTTTGGGCGGCAAGTTCTCGAACTTTGGATGTGTGTAATCGCATTCAAATCCTTTCGGACAGAAACCGGTCAAAAACATGGGACAAAGGATTTTCCGCACGTGTCTATTTGGGCAACTGGGACCCTCGGGACAAAAGCCTTTTTCATACTGCAGACACTCGGGGATTTTCAGTTGAGGGTCTACATGGAGATATAAACATTCGGGTGTTTGTGTGCAATAGCCGTTTTTCGAGTAGAACAAGCACTCGGGCATTTTTCTCAAATTATACTCATGGAGAAACTCGCAGTGGTCGTTTTTCTTACAAAGGCCCCGTAGCCAATGCTTACACACGATCTTATTATTGAACATGGCCGAGACATGTTTATGGGGGCAAAAGGGTCCATTGGGACACGAATCCGGTTGATTCGGTTTATAAAACTGGCACACGGGCCGGTCCGGATCTAGCCCGAAATTAAACTCTTTGCGAAGAAACGACTCAAACTTGAGCCTCTTGTTTTTCACTTCCGGGTGTATTATGGGGTTGAGTGAAAGCATGGTTGCAGGCTATGTGAATGTTTTTTTTTATGTCTTGATTTATCAGCATTTCAGGGACCGAAAGAGATGAAAGGTCATGGGGTAAGGTTATTTGGTGTACGGGTGTTTTCCGTGACAATCCTGGTATTCGGATTTTTAAGCAAGGCATGAAGTTTCATCGAGATATTTATCAACATGTATCAATGAATGATAATATGTTCTGTGGCTCATTCCAAGAATAACACTGATTAATTTATACTGAAGATCTGAATTCCGCATCGAAATATTTGCTGGTGTTTGTTGATGGATTTGTATCAGGCTCTATGAGATTATTGCGTGAGCCGCACTAGAGGTGATGTCCCGACAGATTGTTCTTTTGAAGAAACCGTTACTGGCTTAAGAAAAAAATATTTGAGCATCACCGTAAGTAAAAGTCACTAAAAGCAAGTGTGGTGAAGCAAAAGTTTCGAAGGCAATGGAAAAGTATGAGGAAGAATTCCGAAACGAGCTCCTTCATATTTAAAGGATAGCGAAGACGGAAGATGAGTAGAACTGGTACTTTGAGGGAAACAGAGATGTACAAAGCCACACTAATTGGAGAAGAGAAAAACCTGGAAACCCCCAAAAGATTTCGAGAATAATGTCCGTGATTCTGGATATCGTATCACATAATGTGAGGGAAACCATTCCACAACATGTTGAATTCATGACAGGTAAGTACGAACTTGTGTTGATTCAGTTAATGGAATCTTTAAATTATGGCATTTTCATGCTCTGTATGCGCTTCAGATCCATTTCTTGGGGGCCCTTGATTCTCGAAGAACTTCTGGCTTTTGAGGCCGATTACCGGAATCTTACACCGGCCGATCAACGGGGTTTCGTGGTTTTTTAAAGTTTATCAGAGAAAGTAAACCGTGGGGAGAAAACTCTTATGGAATTGGAAGAAAAGTTTCTCGCTCGTTGTATCAGCTCAGAAAGGCCCAGGGCAAATTTAAAGATCTGTGTGTCCCGTCTTATCAAGTGAATGATGAGATCGGCAGAGTTACGATAAAAAGAAGCGATCTGATAGACATCAGAGAACTTTCCAAGGGGCCAACGGCGTCAAAGGAAAGAAAGACAGTGGACATTCATACTGGATTATAGTGATGGAGATTGCTCGAATATTCTTCAACTGAATCTATGTTATCATTTCATAGTACTGTAATAATGAACATTTGATACTTGTACCCACACTTCAAATAGAGGAACAAAAAATTTAGATTACTTTACTTCAAGTCCAAAGGCTATTTTCCCACATATAAAGGAATATTCCCGATCTTATCTTGATCATCTAAGATTGAGTTTCTCGTATCAATGCATTTAAAGTTTTGCTCAATATTTCGAATCCTGTAAAACGATAAACTTTTCCGTGATTGTCTTGAAAATTCGTCTCTGTTTAATTGGACTTACAGAAGAAAAATACAGTTTTAGTTGAAATTAAATTGAGTAAAAAAATCATAGTTTTTTACAAATTGGGTACTTTTTATACTGTAAATTAAGAAATTATTAGCCACACTTCTTCATCAATGAAAAATTACTTTACGGGCCAAAAAAACGAAGAGCTCGAAAATCAAAATAAATCAAAATTGCAAATTTAATATTACTTAACAAAAAGCATCCTTGAATGATTGATGAACTTTAGTTACATACTGTATATTTGCCAAGAGCCGTTTTTGCTGATGCGTTATTGAATATGCGCTTACAGGTGCGGGTCCCAAAAATCACCTGATACGGTATCCAGCGGACAATGTGTTTTGGGGTTCATCAAAAGCCCCTTAAAAGCGGAGAAACCCAACTAACACTCAAATTTAAGAGTCTAAAGGTTTACACATTTGCGATTGATTCACTTTCACTTGAAACATAAATTTTCCCTCCCACGTTGTTCTCTATCAGATTCTCACCACGCAAGCTTTTCTATTTCTTGTGCTGGTATCTTATGCTTCGCTGGATTTCTCAATCATCAAAAATTTCACAAATATTTACCAACCAAATAATGACTTCTCAAAACTACAATACTGTAGTTATAGGCTCTGGTCTAGCAGGACTCACGGCCGCATTGAGACTTCTGCAACAAGGTATTTCTGTGGCATTAGTGGAGAAAACTGCCTCTTTGGGTGGAAACTCCATCAAGGCTTCTTCTGGTATCAATGGTGTGCCCACAAAGTATCAGGATCAGAACGATGGCGATTCTGTAGCAAGTTTCGTTTCCGACACAAATCTCTCCGGGAAGGGATTATGTGATGCAAAATTGGTGGATATTTTAGCAGCCGAAAGTGCTTCAGCTATCGGTTGGCTAACGGAAGAAATGCTGGTGGATTTGTCTGCTGTCAGTAGATTGGGCGGTCATTCTCATGCTAGGACGCACAGAGGTAGTGGTAAACTTCCACCTGGGTTTGCCATAGTCTCGGCATTGACGAAAAAGATCAAGGAGTCGCCTAACGTGGAAGTTCTTACCCAGGCCAGACTTGAAGGATTTTTGACGAAAAATGGTGAAATTCAGGGAGTTATTGTCGAAAAACAGGATGAAGATGGAGGCCATTCTCAATTGAAAATTGGAGCTGATCACGTCGTTTTAGCCACAGGTGGGTTTCTGGCCGATATTGCAAGCCAAGATTCGCTTATCAAAAAGTACAGACCGGATTTGGCAGGCCTACCTCTGACTAATGGGCAACAAACAACCGGTGATGGACACAGGCTAGCTTTGGAAAATTTGGACGCAAAACTCGTACAGATGGACCAGATTCAGGTTCACCCGACGGGGTTCATACAATTGAAGGACAAAACGTCCATTGCAAGTAAATGGAAGTTTTTATGCGGCGAGCTAATTCGAGGTATTGGCGGAATTCTCATTTCTTCTTCCACTGGTCACAGATTTATTAATGAATTGGCAACAAGAGATACTGTGACTGCAGCGATTATGGAACATTGCGGCAATTCAAACGTGGCCATCATAGCAGTGAGTGCCGAAGACTATAAGAAGGCTTCATCCCACATTGATTTCTACATCTCGCAACTGCTCATTTTTAAAGGAGGTATCGATGATATTCTTGAAAAATTGAGCGAGATAGAGCCATCAGCAGCCATAGCCACGAAACAAGCCCTTGAAGCCACCTTCAAAGAGTGTAACTCCAATTGTGAACTGATTGATCCTTTGGGCCGCCCACTTTTTGGAAACTCCTTTGAACACACTTTTTACTTTGGATTCGTGACACCTGTGTTACACTTCACTATGGGAGGAGTGCAGACCAATGAAGATCGGCAAATTGTGCAACAAAACGGCAACATTCTTACCAACGTGTATGCGATTGGCGAGTTGAGTGCAGGTGTCCATGGTGCAAACCGGTTGGCCGGTAGTTCTTTGCTTGAATGTGTGGTTTTCGGAACCCGCGTAGCTAGCCATATTGCTGAAAAAAGTGTTATTAGTAGGGTGGAGTAGTTCATGTATGTATCAGTTTTGAAATCGAATTCCCAAAAGAGAGGTGAGAATAAGATCTAGAGGTAACAATCAAAAAAGAAGCAAAACGAAACAAAAAAAAAAAAAAAAAAAAAAAAAAAAAAAAAAAAAAAAAAAAAAAAAAGTAACAAAAAAAATGGTCATTAATCATTAGAGCTGTGGAGATGCGTTTGGGCTTAATGAGTCCAAGGTCTCCAAGTTTTGTTCACTGAGAGTAGTAGATTGGGGATGTACAACGACCGAGGATTTACGCTTGCGCTTTTCCCTCTTGTCCTTACGAACACCCCGTTTTTCCGTATCTGATACTGGCCGTGTGAAATCAAGAAGATGGTTTCTGCGGCGAATACCCTCCTTGATCCAGAACTCGTCACGATAAAGCTCCCAGCCTTCACGGATATCAGTATTGAAGCTCCGCGGTACGAGCACAAGCTTGATGTCACTGAGCCCAAAGCGTGGCTGGCAACGCAGTTGTCCCGACACAAGCCAGACCTCGAGGCGCGAGTTTGGATTCCGGGCCATCGACGGCGACACAGCATGGCAGAATTTGAGTGCCATAATGCAAAGAAAAAGGCCAAGTTCACGAGCCAAATCGGCAGTACGGCTGGTCAACGACAGCCGGGTTTTCACTAAACGCACGTTCAATTGCCGGAGGCCCTTGTTGGTGGATGCAAGGAATTTTCGTGGAAGAACAATTGTTTTCTGGTACTCGCCCGAAAGGTGGTAGAGCAAAACTGTTACTGTGAGCATAAGGAGTACAAGCTGGAGCACAACACGCACAGCGCCGCTGCTAGCGCCAAAATACAAGTGGTACGAGATCAGCGCTATGAGCAGACACAACGCCGCCAAGAAAGTAAGGTACTTACGCCTTAATGTGCGCTGCTGAATCACTTGTTGCCGTAGACTTTCCTCCAAGATGAGCATATTACGGAAGATTTTGCCCGTAGCGGGCGTCAGCGTATATCCGCCGCCGAGCGGGAAATCTGAGCGGTCGGATGCCGCTTCTGAAGTAGCTCTCAGTTTGCGCCGAAGCAGTTTTTTGGGCCGTGACAGGTGCACGTCGCTATTAGCGTTGGCGTTGGCGTTGGCGTTGGCACTGGCACTGGCGTCAGAGCCAGATTTGGCCCCTGAATTAGCCGCCGAGTTAGCCGCCGGAACAGAATCTTTCTTTTTTTGCCGCCGAATGTTTTTCAACTTCGTGGGCAGAGGCAGTTCTGATTCCAGAGCACTCGAGTAAAAAAGCGGCGCCAGTTTCTCATGTGAGGGTGAGGGGAATTGTAAGTCCATGAGTTGTCGCTGCCGAAACGCAGAAATCGGGCCTCTTCCACCGTCCTCGCTTGTTTCCAGATACGGCGAGCTTATAGCACTTTCACATCCATGATCAAGGTCTTGTTGATTATCATGGA
>JAJMCO010000226.1:0-20061 GCA_030573015.1 Metschnikowia peoriensis | reverse complement strand
TAACCAACCCATGAGATTTGGAATCTAGAAATCCATTCCTTACCAGTAAACGAAAGAAAAAAAAAGAAATGAATCATTAACAAGACACCTAATTGTTCTCAATCTCCGTGGTACACTTCCGGATACAGTCACCCACAGAACTCAACACAAAACTATCGTTATCGACGCCCGAATTTGCAAAAGAGGTGTTAGAAGCAACTGATCTTCTTCTGGAAAGTGGACGGCGCCCCGAAGATGATGCTGGGTGATAAGTCTCGTCCTGGTCCTCAGAATCAGACAGTTCCGGGCTTATAAGAAACTTTTTCAAAGGGGTTTCCTCGATCGGCTGCTCACTTGTTTTGCCCAAAGTTTGGGCCAGTTGTGGGCGATCCTTCAAGTGTTTTGACAACTGAGATTGCGAGCCGGAGGTAGACATGCCTGGTGGTGGGTTTTTGCGGGGAAATTTGGTCAACTCACTGCCGCTACGTTCGCGGTTACCTAAGGTGGCACCATTGGAGGCGCCGGAATGCGTGGAAGCAACGCTCATCTTGCGACCAACTGTGGGAACCATGCCGTGGCTGTATGCATGCATGAGGGAAGGGCGGCGAGAGAACTCATCGTTGTTGATCATGTCAGCATAAGAATAGAAAGAAACGGAAGAGCGAGAGCTCATCAACTTAGGTGGAGAGACGGGAGACTGAGTCTGCTGCGAGCTTGCATTCGCATTAGCGGAAAAAAAAGGAGGTGGCTGCAGCACGTTTAACGAAGACAGTGACGCGTTTGGGTTATAAGTGTTGTTGTTACTACTGTTCAAGTGGGACACCAGGTAAACACTGTTCTTACGCAGCGGCGTGTAGGGACGACCCAAGGCCATGTTCAAGCCAATAACCGAGGAGTTTCTGCGCAGCGAATAAACCATGTCTACATTATCCAAGTCCGTGGCCAGATTCGACAAAATCTGAGCGGTTGCATCCAAAGCTGGAGGGATGTAATCCTCGTGTTTCACTTGGCCCATCATATCTTGCACGGACCGTTCGAAAATGTGGGATCCTGGGTTTTCCGAAAGACTTTCAGTCTCCAGCACAGGCGAGATTCCAGGCAGAACCAGCTGGGAAGGTCTGGCAGCAAAAGACGAGTTAGGCGATTTCACCACAGGCAGTTTTTGTGTGGCGGGTGAGTTTTGGCGGCTGGACGGAGATGTGGAAAGCGCCGGCAACGCCTTATTTTTTGAGGAAGCTTTTGACACCAGACCCGAGGAACCGAGGCCAAAAGAAAATAACGACATGCGTCTTTTACCCAGGCCCGGGGAACCGCCAGACGTCTGTGTTGACAGACCGGCAATATCCGTGGGATTAGCCGCCGGCGGTTGTGTATTTTGATGAAGTGAGGTCATGTTTTAAGATTTTATTCTTTGTGTGTGTTTTTTTTTTTATTCTTTTGAATATTTTTTTTTTTGAGCTTGTTTATTGCGGGCTAGGGTCTGTGACGTAGAAATGCTAAACGGACTATTTCTATGACAATGGGGGTTTCAGCGGGATATGACAAGACGAGGGGGAAGTGGACGGTAAAGAACAGAAAAATAAAGGGAACAGTGTCTGATTCTCGGAAGAATGGTTCCAGTTACTTTGAGTTTTCTATTTTTATTTTTATTTTTTTCCACAATAAGTGCAAATAATCAAACACCAACGGGATTCAAGGTGTTTTTTTTTTCTTTTCTCGTATATGGTGGATTCTTAAATAAAGGCCTCTTTTTGTCGTAAGGAAGTCTGTCGAAGGAATCCGCCTCTTTTATCCAAAGCGGCCGATAAAGCGTGCGCGACAATCGGGGAGCACAAAAATATAATCAATAAATAAAAAAGAAAAAAAAAAAAAAAAAGCGAGCCGTCACGCTATTATGCGGGATTGTGCCAGGGCCAAAAATGCAAATGACCACCTAGAGCAAACCACAGCAAAAGCGTGTTAACAAGTTATGAGTATCGTACCACAAATAGAAACTCCAATGGGGCCAATCGGGAGATGTTTATTAAGTTAACAATTGAGGTCACGCAAAACGGGGGTTTAATGAAATAAAAAGAAAGAAGGAATATACTTCACAAAACAGAGGGGAAGATAAGGGCGGCGTCTAATTTTTTTTTTTTTTTTAATTTTTTTTATTTAGGTTACTCTTGTCTGTCGCCCGGGCTTGGCAAATCAGGGATGACGGCTAGCGACTCCAAATCCTAGAGTTGCGGTTTTTGAAACAAGAGTAGAAAATATCTGATTTAGAAACAGTTGATTTTTTTTATCCTTGAAAATCTCTAGGAAGAGAAATGCCTATTAATTTTTTTCATTAAGGCTTCACGCTGATACATCAAATACCATCCAATTTGCTGCTTTTTTTTTTTTCTCGCCAGTCCCATTAATTTCAAGCACGACATCCAGGGGCGGGTCAGGCTTTGCGCACGATTGGGTAGCTGAGTTTGCTTACGTGACAGTGCGGGGCCACACCGGAGTGCATATAGGCAGCGATTGAGATAAGTGCATGCGGCGAATCGAGGAAAAAAAAACACACACAACCCCGAGATAAAAATACACAGTCACGTGGTGTACGACATTTTATATCGACCCACTCTTTTTATTTTCAACTCCAGCAAAGCTTCATACTAAAAGATGTTTCCCAATAATTTAAGAATTTATGGAATACAAAACACACTGCAATTGTTGCAGCATCAGCAACCAGACAGAATCTGAGACAAATTTCCCGGTCAAAAATGAATGCCCGGTAACTTCGGCTAGCGTGTGGTTGAATCTCGGCGAGCGACATTTATCATGCATGGTCTGCAAACAGATGTGCATTCCGCCAATGGAATGAAAGTATTATATGATCAGCCACACACAGTTTTTCTTTTAGATTTGTTCATTGTCAGTCAATTTTTTTGAAAAGAAAAAATCTCGATTAATATTCTCGATGTGATTTCAATATTCTTCTAGCTGTTCGGCTTCTTGCTATTTTTGGTCTCCAGAGAGTCCTCCGACTTGCATAATGTCGTCAACCCGCCCCGTATCCCCGCCTGCACAATATATACAGGCCGCACATATTCGGGACTCCGTATATTCCCACTAGCCAATGGTTGATTCTGAAACATTTAAGGTCCGGTATAGTTGCAGATAAGAGCCCGATTAGTATACGTGGCCGTACATGGTTTTGGTGGGTGTTGAAAAACAGCAACCTGTCATATTTCGAGCAAAAATGAGACAACGGCTACTGTTTTCCGGAAAACCTTTGTTGTCTTCATTTCTTTCAACCCCATCATCAATTTTTTTCCCCTTGAAACGAAAAGTTCCATTGGTGTTTCAAAAGGATCAGAACGGTGAAGAAAGAAACTTTCCGGCTGGTTACTCTTGTACGCAATCCGCATATTTCCGCGCGTGTGTATAGGGGATGAAAATAATAATCGTAGTGAGAATTAATAATCCACCAGTGCCACAGTGAAAAGCCCACACGCTGGAAATATGGTGTGCCGTGTTTTACCGTTAACCAATTTCATTTTCTTGATTCTCAAATACTTTTTTATTTTACTCTTTCATTATCAGCAGGAGGTTTCAGGCGTGAAACCAAGGGTTGAGAGAAAGAAAAAAAAAAAAAAAATAAAAAGGAAACAGTGATTAAATATGTGGGCGATTGTTCTAGTTCGGGATTGTCGTCCTCACACCGGCACTCGAACATGCATGTTCGGGCAAGCGCTGATGTTTAAGCAAAAGTTCTCAGTCGATGTGGAATGACAAATACAAGTTGATAAATGTATTTGTCTATATTTAATTTCTTTCTTTTCTAAACCTAATTCTCCCTTTGTGATTCTATTTTACTTTCGCTGCCTTGTTTTTTTTTTTTTTTTGTGGTATCCAGTTTCTTGTGAGAGGTTATCTGGGGTTTGGTTTTATTGGCGGACTTGTCTAGGAGACACGTGATTGGACAGGACAAGTATACGCGAGGATCCTGATTTTAGGCGCCCTCGTGGTGCAACGCGGTCAAAGTGAGAAATGTCGTTTGGCGACCAACGGCATTAAACAGCTGATATTATTTATGGTTGATGACTCTTTTTCCTCCCTTTTTTTCTTTCTTTTTTTGGCTTTCTTCGTTTTAAGAATTTGTGGAACAAAGATTTCTGAAAATCTGGACTCTCAAGCTTGGGATTAGTGCTAAGTGTTTATCTACTAGTCACCTTCAAATGGGGTTTTAAAATAGATGCTCGCTCTACCCTTCCCCTGATGCAATGTGCCGACGTCATTGGAGTTACGACTGAATCCACGTGCACTGTGGGTAAATAGTAGGTTTGAATGAGCCTGTTCTTTTTTCTTTCTTTTTTTTTTTGGTGCACGTAAAGTAGCGTGACTTTGTTCGGAAGAGACTTGATGCTTATACTGGTGGTGTGCAACCAGATCTCCTTAACTATGTATTCTTCGTATCACGTGATTTGGAATATTCCAGTTGATCCTCTAATTATTATTCATGTGGTCATCAAGATCATTTTTCTTTTCTCTATTATTTTCTCAGGAGGCCAATATTATCCTTTTATCAAATTCATTGATTGGAATTTGGTGGACTAGGTAATCTCGTAAATTCAGTGCTTTGCTTAAATTTCGACCATTATCTACTTGAATAATCTTTTGCTATCTCTTTAAACTAAATGGGGACTTTTTTGGAGTTACAGGAATATAAAAGAAGGAACAAACTTATTCACTCAAAATTCGGATTTACAAACCATTTTCACCAAATATATGATCTGAATCCATGGAATGCGTTTCCATAATCCATGAGCTCTTTGTTCTGCAAATCCGAGAAAAGGGGTCTCATGGCTCTTTTATCTGAATAGAAGAAAAACTCCGAAAGATGAAAACCAAGAAACATAAGTTTTTCACCTTTTTTGTTTCGTTTTTATTCGATTGGAGATGAATTTCCCCCTCCAAATTCTTGTTCTGCCAAGCTGTGGTCTAATGAAGTCATAATTTCGGGTAATACTATGCCCTTGGTTAAATTCTTTTCTTGGTAATCTTGAAACTAATATTCACCTCTTTGAATTAAATGAATCAGTTTTCAATAACATACTGATTTACCCTGAAAGATTGGCTGCCATGTGTATTATCAAAGCACGTGTTAGGGTCCCCATATCTCTCTGTGATCGACAAAGGGCTCTCCTTCTTGGCTAAACCCGAGTGGACGCACTACTAACCATTGTTACCGGAATAATATAGCCACTAGCCATTGTCATCGGCTTAGTACCTCTCGGCCAAGGTTTGCCAACTCGTCTCTCGGAGTTATTACTATGAAAACATTATATAAAGCCCTTTCCCTTCTGCTTTAATAAGTAGGAAAAGGGCTAGCTTAAAATACATATAACAATCATGCATTAGCGGGTAACAATACCCACTCTAACCTGACAGCACGTGATTATCTATGTAAAAAAGACAAACATAAAACCACAAGTTATTTCGCGATCCGAGAACAAAAGTAGTTTTGTTTCCCTAGCCTTCATTTAGCACTGCAACAAGCGATAATTCTTTAACAATCTTTACAACATCACCTGCAAATATTGTAGTATGCTCCAGTTCTCAAATTGTCAAACTGTCGCGTTTATCTGATTCTCAAAAAACCGGGAAAAGCGTTGGTTAAGCCGCGCGCAGTATAGAAACCATCACGTGACCGTAGCACGGTTCCCCCAAACAAACCCCTTTGGAGCCAAAGTTAGTTGGAAGGTTTAAAAGCTTCAAAAACAAGCTTAAATACACAGTTTTTTCGCCGCTACCATGAGTCCTCTGAGCCGAGGCTCCGATGCAGTAGCACCGGGTGCTTTCACGCGTGGTCCGAGCGAAACAAACGAGAAAGTTGCTGGGTTAGGTATTCTATCAATCGAGCCAGCGGCTTTTAGAGAAAGATCATATACTATCGATAGTCTTAATATAAGCCCAATCGAGACATCTACACACACGCGGGCATGGCCCGATTTTGGTACTGATCCTGGTACAGAATACACGAAAAATACCGAAAATACCGACAATTGGGAACAGGCCACATGGGAGTTTTCCGATATCCTCCAAAGTCTTTCTGTGAAAGACCGGGATGATTTGAATGGGCTCCTAGGGAAATGCAATCGGCTTGTTTCGCTTTTGCAGCGCCATCCGCTGCTCAAACCCGAGCTTGTGGTGGAAAACGTCGTGTCGAAAATGCAATTTATGCTATGTGATCTGCGACCACAAGTCCGCGCCGCTGCTTACCGTCTTTTGCGATATACTTCGGGTACACGAGACGCAGTCGAGTTTCTTGTTCGGCTGAAACTATTAATTTTCCTCATAGTGACGCTTTCCACGGCAACTCCAATGCTCGAAAAGGAACAGGCACTAAAGCTTGTGCGTGAGTTTGTCAATATCGCAGGGGGTGTTGAGTATCTCTCTGTAGGCATAATTAAGGCGCTTGTGGCGTTTATTGAACATGAAAATGATGAGCAAACTGCTGCTTCCGAGCATGAAACAGTGCCTTCGGAAGATACTTATAGTTTCACGCGTATGTGTATTGAAACAATAGCAGAAATTGCAGTTTTGAACCCGGATATCGTGTTTCATGGTGGAGGTATGAGGCTTCTTATCAATTTAGTCGCAAACGGAGCTAGCGATATTTCAGTAGCATGTCTCCCGACTCTCCTCACTTTATTAGATATGCCCCATGCCCGTCTTTTCCTTAGAAACGGTGCTGATTTGGACGGATTGATGGCAGTGTTCACCCTTTTTGAGGATGACGATTCTGAGACTGCCAGCAAGATACCACATGCTAAAAAATATCACGCAAAGGCAATGAAAATCGCGTTTGTGCTTTCGTGCCTTATGAAAACATGGTCTGGTGTGATCTGTTTTTCCCACGATAACTTTGGGCCCGTGCGCATGTTGCTTCTGAACTTGCGTAAACGAAACAACCGGCTTTGCACGATTCTTCTCGATCTTTTGCTCGATGTTCTTCGGATCCAGCACTTACCATGGCTTGAGGATTCCTCTCTTGGGGATCTTTTGGCGCTGGTTCATCCTAAACATCACCCAATCTCATTTGCGTATCTGGAAATCAATCCGCGCAGTTTTGAGTACAGCATTATTTCTCACTTCCAGGGCCTCTTACTGAAAATTTTCATCAATTGTGGGTTAGTCCCGCTCTTGTTCAATATTGTCGACGAAAATCGAGACCCGCGCAATTCTGACAAGGCGACTTTTTTGCTTACAAACCTCTTCGACTTGTGTGCAAAGACACTCCCACGAGAATTCTACAGTGCTCATATCCTCAAGGCCTATCATGCCAAGCTTTCTCTCAGCTCGCTTAGCAAAATCGAAAGTGCTAGTAGAATGCTTTGCGTAAAGCCTTTAGACTCGAAAACGGCAGATGTACGTGCAGTGATGCGTGACTTGACGCAACAGCTACGCGTGGATATGAAAGACGGCTCCTTTAAGTCGCTAATAATGGGCACAAAGCTTCTTTCCGTCAAGGATTTCGAGGACTGGAATTGGTCGCTTTTATCGCAACTTTTCCAGGGCCCGCTTCGCAACCCGGCCCGATTTACAGAGGTACAGGAAAAATACCCAAAGTTCCTCAAGACCTTCCTCTCGTTTTTACGTCCTTTCAAGTACCGCTTCAGCTCTGTTCCAAACACTGCCAGCTCGCGATATCCGAAGATTCGAAAACCGAAAAACCTCATGCTAGTTGCTTGTCAACTCATTGATTGTCTCCTAGCAACAGATGAAGGGAGCCAGTTTCTCTCGTCTAACAAACTTATGCCACAAATTGCCGAGATTTTTGCTCAGATCGATCCTTACAGTGGTGTTGATAGCACCGATCCAATTTTAGGCAAACGCAGGTTAGAACATTCCCTATCAGTTGGCTACGTGAAAATGATCGGTATCTTGTCAGGATCACAGCGTGGAATAACAATACTCGAACAGTGGCAGTTGTTTAACATGATGAGTAATATTATCGAAACCAGTATTACGAATGATGCAAATAACCAGCTTATCTTCAATATACTCCAGCACTTGGACTATACACATAAAAGTCACGCACGACTCATTCTTGCAAAAGCGTTGAATATTTCTAATTGGAAAGTCAAACTCTATGTGCTTGAAAACGTGTTTCCAATTCTACGCTCTCTTGAAGGTATAGACGACTTATATGTGCTCAGTCTAGCGCGGCTTCTTTACGATGCTAGTGATGCAGTCACGAAAATATCGGTTGAGTTATTGTATGAATATGTTAAGGAAAAGAATAATTGTACACTGATTGATATTCTCATTGACTGCCGGCCAAATATTATGGTCCTCGAGCAGAGCAAACAAGGTCGGTTTGTACTCTTGAATTTCTGTACGACATCTAAGGGCTTCAAATACTTAGAGGAAAATGGGTACATCGAAGAAAAGTTTTTGAAAAGCATAGAAAATCTCCAAAGCTTGGATTACTTGACAGCTGTGGAACACTCTTTGCGCAAGCACTTGTTCCCATTTACCCCTTCATATCCTGAATTGGAAGAATTAGACGACACGACATTACGACATTTCTTCCACTATTTGCTAGCCACAGAAGAAGGGTTCAATTATTTCAATGCACGCAGATCTTATATTGATGAAGCTGTTGCGGGCATCAGAAGACTTTGTCAAGACCTCAATATTGTCGAAGGAATCAACGATACCGAGGATTATATTAGCAGTCAGTCTTACACGGAGATTTCAGATACAGTGACTCGGAACTTCTCGTTCATATCCAACGACAGTCCTGTGGAATTGGCCAATACCCCGAAAGAGTTCAAACATTGGCCGCCTTCAGCAAGCTGGACAAAATCGGCGGAGTCTATTTTCGAAGATGGGTCTACGGGAAGCAAGCCATTATCATCACCTGGAGAGCCGGTATTGGTGGATGACGAATACTTATTAAAGCGCCTCAAGCAATATATTTGGATTATTGGAGAGATTGCCTCAGCCAATTACGGTATACAAATTCTAGAACCAGTCTACAGCTCAACACTAAGAACAGGCCACATTGCCGAAACTTTAGCTTTGATTTTCGAGCAAGCAAGTCATTGGCAACTTCGCGGATTGGCCTTTTTCCAACTCGGCAAGATGGCAGGTACTGTTGAAGGTGTGGAGATTTTGGACGATCTACAATGGACTTCATTCAAATCCTCCGAAGTGATGTCGCTTGCGTATCCGAAATTTATGCAAGAGAATGGGTTCACGAGAGTTGAGCTTTTGAATCCATACAAAGATGCGAGCTACTTCTCGTTGTTTGGAAACAACGACGATATACCAGTAAATGGTGATCTTGATTTGGAAGATGAAATTGTGATTGAAAGCTATGAAGAGATCGACGAGAAGATTTTGAGTCTTTTCAATTACTTGAGCTCTGTGCTCGGACGAATAGAAAGAAAAGCCACCAAAGAATTGACAAGAATCAAATCAGAGAGCCCCCAGGTTTTTGGAAACACCAATTTATTCTTGAAGACAATTAGGCTAATTGACAAGGGCAAATTCAAATACCGATCCCGAATGTTTATTTTTGACTTATTTAACACGATGAAAATCATGGAAGGTTTGGTGAAGAAAGACAGGAAAAACTCAAGTGCAAGGCGCCAGGCCATTTAGTATGATTGTGCTGTTTCGCTAAATGTTAGCCCAGAAACATCAATGATATGGTTTTACGACCGTCTTTTCCGTTTCAGGCTGAAAGATGAGGGATCAACATACTCCCTTATGCCCTTGGCTCTGATTTCCGCGGGCCGGAATTTTGAGCCCACCAAGTGCAAGAAGTTGCGTCGAACCCACATATCGGTATCTTGTGGGTTTGCCTCAATAATATCTATTTCGTCACTTGCTAGTTCTGGCACGTGTTCATCCACAGCAAGATTTACAGCATATGACCGCTTTAATGTTATTTCCTCGGGCTTCTTAGTGTCTAGAGAGATATCAAGTGCTGGCTGGAGAGTCGGACCTAGTTCGGGTAACCACGTTACTATCAGTGCAAGACGGCCATGATCTAGGGGCAAAGGCTCGTCGATATTTTCGATTTCCTTTTCTTCCAAATCCTGCAACACGTCCAAAAGCGCATTTACCCGCCGTTTATAATGATAGAGCGTTTGCCGCTGTGTTTTTTCGGTGACAAAGAGCTTTTGTGATACCGAGTATGCGCGAGAGAATTGTTCTTGGAGACCCTCATAGATCTGATTATAATCAACAGCGCTTTCGGTGGATTCCGAATTTGGGGTTTCAGCAGCGGATTCTGCACCAGCCACTTTGCTGGAATCTGAATCATCGTTATTTCCACAATTTGATCGCGTGGAATCGGTCGTTTGGGTCACTTCTTGAGTACTGGGAATGCCGCTTTGCGAGGCCGTTGTTTGGGGCTCTACAGTATCCTGACTCATGAAGATAAGAGTTTATCTGCTTCTTCAGGTATAAGTTTTTAAACTTGCGGGATTGGGAACAGCAAATATGTGGTGGGTTTTTTTTTGTTCACAATTGGAATTATGTTTTAAGGTGAATCGGTCAGTTGGTTTACTGGTTCGATTTCAATTTCGGGCACTGCCGCGCGCACGTAAAGAAGCGGGATCTTTTTTCCTTCCATTTTTTTTTTTTTTTTTGCTGGAGCTAATTTGAAGTAGTTATAGAGGCCGCGAGGCGCGTGCTATCAATGGTTTTTAATCTAGAATTGTTTTCTTTATGAATTTGGAAACAGAAGAGGCAGAAAAAGCAGCCGAGGAAAATGAAAGATAAAAAGCGAAGAAAAAAGTATTGTTTTGATTTATATAGAAACCTGCATGTTGGAAAAGAGGATCTAAGCCAGCATCGAATCTCGATCTAGAAACGTGGAAAGAAACAAAATTCGCTCTTTATCTCGAGACTTACTCAAATCTTGTTTTATTAACAAAATTCTTAAATACTAAGATGTTTATTTAGGGTCGTGGGATTACGAAAACTTGGTAATTACACCATTCTAGTTCTCTGCAATTTGCGCTTGGCTGAAACAAACAGCCACGGCGTTTTCTACATAGCTAAGCTTTTTACACATCAGCTACTTATGAAGATTATTCTGGATGACGAAATCAAAGTGGAACATGAAAAGACATACTAAAGATTTTCTTCTAGCTGTTTCGTACAGCGGCTGGGTGATTGATCACTTCGTCTTGCGTATATTTAAGGGTGTAATCTCCTTTTTCTGAGCATCTGAAAAAGATAAAAAAAAGCCTGAGCTACTAAAATGATACTCAAGAACGTCTTCATTGCCGTCGCTTGTTTTCAATCGATCACCGGTCAAATTCTAGTTAATTTCGGGTTTCTGGATTACTCTAGCAAAAAACTGGTTGTGTCTCCGTTTCCGAAGATAAATGAGGTAGAAAACACCTTCTTGAGGCGTGCACGTGCTTATGATGTAGAAGATTGCCGAGAAAGGGCAGAATCGTTGATTTCTCGAATGGATGGATTTGTTGCTAAGTTAATCCCTCTTGTTAATGAGGTTCATTTTCAGAATGCCATCTTTGAAGAAAAATCCCAGGATTTTGAGGAAGAATTTTGGAGTATTGTCAATTCGTACAAAATGATATTTCCCCGCACAAAGGAGACTGTACTTCAGCTCGTACATGCCCAGATTTTGTTTGAAACAATGAAAGCTACTAAAGACCACATGGCACAAATAAAATATTTCAATAATCCGCATCATCGTCTTGCATCAGATCTCTTTGAGCTCCATCTTTTGGCTTTAACTATGCTCAATCGATATGGATATCCTCAACTAAGTGCGGAGGAGATCCATAAAACACGAAGTCTTTTCGATCGCTTGCATAATTTGAAAATTCGAATGGATTTTCTCTCTCCTTTTCCCGCAATGTTTGCTGAGGTAATTAATACACAGTTCCATCGAATACTCAAGATACTTAAGTTATTACAAGAGGCGCATGCATGATAAGCATTCACCAATGAAGGATGTTATTGTTCTTTTCTATTCTTTCCATCTTTTAAAGGCTTCCGAAAATCAGCTTTTCAGCTTTAAAGTTGCATTTCTTAGAGGTTGATATTTCTGTTCCAGTCATGAAGACCATGTTTATCAGCCTATGGATGTGTGTTATAAAAAAGAAAATAAAATCACTGTTGTGTAATTAAATATTTTGAGTTAGATTGCCCTCTCTTATCAATATTCTTTCTTCATTTTCTTGAAACAATAAGCTTTTTGGGCTTGAAGATATAGCAAATTAAGAAGCGCAAAAACAACCACTTGCATAAGATCATTCCTATCCGGAAGAACTCAATAATTTCTCTTTCAAGAACACAAAATTAAACTTGCTTTTTTAACTCATCTTTTTTCCAAAGAAAGTACAGGGACACGCAAGTTGTTTACCTGAAACCAGGCTGAGCCCACTTTTCTGTTCCATATATTCGAGCGTTTATAACAGAGGAGGAATTCCCTTTGACAGAGGCTGTTTAATTTTATTCGAAAGTCAGCAGTCTCGGTGCTACACCTTTTGATCAAGGAAGAAAACACTATTCGGAAAATGTATCGATATCTTATAAGCAAACAACTTTGGGTGGCTGCATTTTGCGTTTTATTTTTAATTTCTACATCAAATTCAGCAGCTGTGAAAAATGATAAGCTTTCGATCAGAGCCTTCAATATGGAATCCCAAGATTTTAGTTCGAAAAAAGATGTCATAAAAAGGGCCAAGAAGGCTGATTGGGGCATTGATTGTGAGATTATTAATCAGCTAAATAGTTTTCACGGGAATTTGAAGACGTTCATCATCGAAGGTTTTTTTTACCTTCACGAATTTCTGTTGCGCAAAAACGCATTGGAAAAGGAGTTATCATGCATTGTCAAAAAGTTTGAAGTGGCCAATCTTCACCGGAGAATGTCTTTAGGGCAGATAACTTTAACCCATACATTCTTCGAAACTATGATTATGACCAGCCAGCAAATGGAGAAATCATTTGTGACTAACGATATACACGACAAGGTTCTTGCGAGACTTTTGGAGCTTCATTTATTGGCACTCGCCATGCTTGACTCGTTTGGAGTTCCGGATTATAGGATGAAGGGATATGATGAAAAAGTCATCGCATTAACCATCAACTTCAATAAGCTTGTTGATCACCCAAACTGGGAAAATAAAGCGCCCTCCAAGACCATTTTGGCTATTTGGAACCAGCTTACTCAAATTCGTTCTCTCATTACACATTTAGGCACCTGTGTACAAAGTGAGAGAAAGGTCTCTGCAAAGACGGTTTTGGAAGGTTAACAAGGTTTATATTGTTACAATTTATATATCTAAGCTTTTAACCAGTGACTGTATTAGGATATCTATAAAGTGAAGCGTAGAAATCTGCGGGTAATAAACAAGTTCTCTACGGGAATTTTCTCCGAAACTAGTAGTGCACTTTTGTTTTTTTTTACTGGAATGGCCAGTTGAAAGGAAAAGCACTCAAAGCTTATATCTAAACTGAAACAACATCGTTATATCCTAAGTGATATCTCTTCGTTTTCTTCTAATCTATCTCAAAATAACTTAAACAAGGAATATTGTTTGTCTTACATTGTAATTTACTTATTTCATCGTTTGATATATTTGCGACTTTATGTAAGGTAATTTCAAACAAATCAGGGTGAAAAGAAATTTAAACTTTTACGAAATTTTATGATATTTCCGTGCCAATTGATTTGTGCAACAAAAAGCATGAGTAAGTTCAATCTTTTGTTCATGAGCAACTCTCTTTAAGAGAAAGTGATATTAATCGATGAAATAACAGTCGAAGGTTCTGACCGCAGAACGTTTATCTTTCTGATTTCCATTTACTCAGAAATGTGGTGTCCATGAATGATCATACTTACAAACTCTTAATGAAACAAATAACGGAATTCACTTCCGATTCCGGGTTGATTTCATAAATCTATGGTTAATTTCACAAATTGAAATAAGCTAAGCCCATCTTATTAATGCCTTTTCATAGCCTGGACTTAAAACTCAGTTTTTTATACATATTTATTACATTGTGTTTGAAATGAATTTTTCAATCTATAAAAAACAAGAAAAAGAAGAACAAATCTAGGTACACTTAAAGTAATTCCGCTGAATTAAACACTTGGTTTTTAAGGCATACTCAGCCCGTAAAATTCCACATAATAAATTGAAACGACGATTTTGGCAATAAATTCAAGGTTGAGTCTTATGGTGACCCACTTATATCTTTCAATACACTCACATCCATCCGTTTTTTTTCATAATTGCGATTCATTTCAATGAATTCTCAAATTATTTTATTTTGCACACTAGCCTGCTTTTTTCAAGTATTGGCAGCACGTATCGTGGCTACCGCTGAAAATGGACTAAATACGTTCGGAGACTTTGACAAGGCGCTGGCGATCAAATTTGAAGAAGCAAGTGGGAGCAGTAGCAATGATGCAGAAATACCTGAATTAACTGAATTAACTGATGGTGGCTCTTTCAAACCTCAGAACAATCAAATAGATCACTTGTTGAACAGGTGTTTGAGGAACTTAAAAGAATGTGTGGATAGCAAAAGTTTCAATTTCGTTCTCTTTGAAGAAAGGGTATCAGAGATTATTGACGATTTAAATCAATTGGACGACTTGATAGACACAAACGAGCCAGTCAATGACGTACTTTTAAAAAAACACCGGTTCGCCAAGGAAATGTATCGCACGATGGTTACATTCAATGGGTTTCGAAAAAACTACCAGGAAAGTACTGACCTCCAAGATCGTTTGCTTGCTGAAATAAATACACTTGGTGTTTTACGTTATGAGTTGTATGATCTAAATGGGGAGCCGGATCCTCAAATTGAAGGATACGATGCGTATTTATCCGAGCTTATAGCTCGTTGGACCGAGTTAAAAGACGAACGAGCAATGTTGAAGAAATCGGCTTCGATTGTACGTTTAATACTCAATATCGATTTCGATAGGGTGAGAAAATCACTTGTGGAATTAGCGAAACATTCAGTCAAAACAGAACTAAATAAATACACATGGACTCCATTCTAATGGCTAGCAAGGTTCCAAAGTGCAAAGATATTACAATAGTCCATTCTTGATCAATTATGCTTCCAATATTTTCTAAATATGTACAGTTTGTATACAACCAAAGGTTTTAAGTTTAATATGAAGAACTTATTCTTGATCTCAAGAAATATTCTTTACGTCTATAAAAAATACATGCCCGCGATATTGCCTAGAAACATTTTGTAAGACAGCAGAACAAGTAACGGGATTTTATTCGAAGCCTCTTGTGTTGTATTACTTTATTTGTCTTCTATAAAGTTTTCCTTAATTTCACAAAAGCCTGGACTTCAGCCACACTATGAAATTCTAAAACCATCGAATTGTTCAATGGCAGTACTATAAATTGGCAGTTCGATGAAAATTTTTCATCTGCAATATTCAGTACATCTAAAGCCAGAGAGTGGAAAGTTTTGCTTTTGCCCCTTTCTATCCTAGAACGCTCGTGAAAATCTCGCTGAAGTATTATTAACTCAGTTAGTAGATAAATAAATAAACTTCCTCTAAATTCCGAGCCCTGGAACGAGAGTCTATTGTTCCGGGATTCTTTTAAAATGAGCGCGGTATTAAACGCAAAAAAAAAAAAAAAAACATTGTTCTGGAAAATTGAGACCCCTCAATTATTAATAGAAACTTAGATCAAACTTGTTTTTATTTCTATATCATTTTGTTTTTTTGAAAAAAAAAAAAAGATTATAAACGGCAGTAACTTCAAAGGCTTGTCTCGACATCGACGATTAATACTAACCATTACAATGGTCAATTTGCAAACCACGTTTCAAACCAATTTTTGGCCATGAAAGTTTTCTTGGCAACAATTTAAACAGAAGGTGTAGCACATTTTCAGTCTCATAAGAAAAGACAGACGAGTTATTTTAATCATTCCGGATCAACTGGTTTACTCATACTCTTAAAGCGCAAGAAATTTTCATGAAAATCTCCGCTTCAAGACAAACTTTTATTTGAGTAACTTTTCCAATCTATTGTAATGGAATAAAGACCATCTCAACGATTGCGGAAAGTTTGGGGAAAAATACGACTTCCCCGATCTATGTTTGAATAGATGACGAAGTACTCAGGTTATGGTTTAAACAATCAAAGGGAACTGGAAAGATTACCGGGAAAGGTTTGCATTCTGAACTTACCAATTGCGGAATGTTCAAAGGAAAATAACTTTACTTTTAATTCAAACAAACAAAGGCAATGGGGAACTCTCTGTTTTTAGCCGCCAAGCACATAAGCAATATTTAGAGGATGTTTCACTTATTTAGAAGAGCTTGTGGTTCACATGTTCCGTCTCAAAAGTTACTATCTTTGGTAGCTATTGACCTGTTAATTCACAGGCTCTTCTTCTTATGTCACAGGGCTCGATTTGGTGGAAAGAAGCCACAATTTATCAAATTTGGCCTGCTTCTTATAAAGACTCGAATGGTGATGGCGTAGGTGATATTCCAGGGATTATATCGACGCTTGATTACTTGAAGGACTTGGGGGTGGACGTGGTATGGGTTTCACCCATATATGACTCGCCACAACACGACATGGGGTACGATGTTTCTGATTACCAGAAAGTATATGCTAAATATGGTACAATGGAAGATATGGAGCAATTGATTGCAGAGGTACATGCCCGAGACATGAAATTGATTTTGGACTTGGTGATTAACCATACTTCCTCTGAACACAAGTGGTTTCAGGAACTGCGGTCGTCAAAAACTAACCCTAAACGTGATTGGTATATCTGGAGACCTCCACGATACGATGAACATGGTAATCGACACCCACCTAATAATTGGAACACGTATTTCTTTGAATCTGCATGGCATTACGATGAACTCACGAACGAATACTATTTCCATTTGTTCGCTAAGACCCAGGTAGACCTCAACTGGGAAAATCAGGAGACACGTGACGCAATTTATGAGACAGCAATCGTATTCTGGCTTGAAAAGGGAATAGACGGGTTTCGGCTTGATACGGCAGGGATGTACTCGAAAGTACAGACTTTTGAAGATGCACCTGTAGTGTTTCCTGACCAAAAATGGCAGCCGTGCAGGCAGTTCCACGAAAGTGGGCCTCGTATCCACGAGTTCCATAAAGAAATGCAAAGAAAGGTATTTTCTAAATATAATGCATTGACTATTGGCGAGGTGGGCTACTCCACACGAGAAAACGCGTTGAAGTACGTTTGTGCAAAAGAAAAGGAGATGAATATGATGTTTTTGTTTGACGTGGTGGATCTTGGCGTGAATCCTCTTGACCGGTATGTTTTCAAAGGATGGACCCTTTGCGATATGAAACAAAAAGTGCAGAATATGAGTTTGTTTGCTGAGGGAACTGATGCATGGGCCACCTGTTTCCTTGAAAATCATGACCAGGCACGTGCCATATCTCGCTTTGGCAACGATAGTCCCGAGTTCCGGGTTAAAAGTGGCAAGATGTTGGCTACAATGCTTGTTTCATTGACCGGCACTTTGTTCATCTATCAGGGCCAAGAGCTTGGCATGACCAACATGCCACGGCACTGGGATATCAGCGAGTACTTGGATATCAGTACCCTCAATTTCTACAATCAGTATACTGAGACTCACGGCCACCTGAACCTTGGGAAAATCATGAAAGACATTAGTTTGCTTGCACGTGACCATTCACGTACACCTGTGCAGTGGGACGCTTCGCCAAATGGTGGGTTTACAACTGGAGTTCCGTGGATGCGAGTGAATGAAAATTACAAGGAAATTAATGCAGCATCCCAGGCCCACGATCCAAACTCGTTGCTCACATTCTATAAACAGGCATTGAAAATGCGTAAATCTTACCGTGACCTTTTCATCTACGGCTCGCTCGAAATCTTGGACTTTGATAACCAAACAGTGTTTAGTTATTTCAAGAAGATGAATGACAGTCTTGCGTATGTGGTGTTGAATTTTTCCCTGGACGAAGTGCCGTTTGTGCCATTGGTGAAAGATAAGCTTGACTTGGTGCTTACGAATCAGCAGAATTTGAAAAACACCATTTTGTCGCCTTATGAAAGCAGGGTATATATTGTTAAGCCCTAGGGTGAAGATTGTGTGAGCAAATCTTTTTCTTGAATTGATATACTATTCGAGTTGCCGTTCTAATGAACAAGCGGGCGTGATTTGACAAGCCAGGACGTAGATGCGAGCTTGATCTGTTGAAACGAACCTTCTTTACACAGTGATGAAATGTAGAAGGCATGTCATATTCTCGAAAAGAGTGGATTCTGTTTTTTTTCGTTGGTCTGGATACTCCAAAAGAACTAATCAATACAAGACAGCGACTGCTCCATTTTCTTTGAGATAAGTGAGTGCGTGGCTATCCTTATAATCCGTAAATGCAATAATTGAAATGTGTGGCACGGTATGAATAGAGCGAAAGTGTAAATGCATGATGAGCCAGAAGTAGAATGGTCAGGTTAAGATTAATTCTTCCTTTGTTTCTTATGTACGTTTGCAACGTGTCGCTGCAAAGTATCATTTCTTGTATACAGCTTATCACACGCCGGAAAGCTGCATGCAAAAGGTTTTTGGTGTGTAAGAAGGTGTCGCCTGTAATATTTCGAATGACGGAATTCAGAATCACAACACTTGCACTGATACTTCTTGGACCCTTCGGATGAAAGCGGGGTGTTGTTATTATAATCATAGTTATTAGTTGTGATAGCTTCCAGTTCGCGAGCAAGTCGTTGACGGCGGGCTTCCATAATCGATTCTTTGAGCCTGGCGGCTTCTTCACTGACATGTACCTGCATGGCTGAGGAAGAATTCGGGGTTTTTTCTGGCGGTGATTTCAAAGTCTGGACTGGATTGGGTAGAGAGCTTGTGTCGAAGTTCGGGAAATTCAAAGATTGATGGTCTGTGTGTGTAGGAGTAGGTGTAGATACCAGCTCGTTGTCATCGGCAAAAGAAATATCATCAGGGTCAATATTACTTATTGGTGCTTCAGTTTTGCCTGTAGTTTCTTTAAAATCTGGAGATGTGGTGGTAGTGGTAGCAAGTGCAGTTAAGGAAGGTAGTTCTGCAGCTTTCTGTGGCAAGCTTTCAATTTCGGTAGCTGCTTCAGAATCCAGCTGCAAGTCGGCAATTTCTTCATCAGTAGAATCACACATGCGCTCATATTCAGTGGGCTCTAGTGGTTCTGCTTCTAGCACTCGTAGCACCAATTGACCTAGCTCCACCTCGTCCGTGACATCGTATGCAAGTATATCCTGGTGGATTTCCAGCCACAACAGCGAGATTTGCGCATGTTGATCCTTGAATTCTGGGGTCCATAATTGTGCAGTCAAATGCGAGTGACGGGCCACTAGCCGGTTATGTTTTCCCACCGAATGGGCGATTTTTAATGCCCGCATATTAAGCTTAGCCGCTGAAACTTTCAATTGAGAGGCCAGCTCCTGGTCTACACTGATCCCGTCACTAGAAGCGCGCCAGATCAAAGGTCCGTTTTTAATTGCCTTGTCTACATGGCGAGCCCTGCGTAAAGTACGTCTTGCGGCCCTTCGTATGCGGTGGCGGGTGGATTTTATTGCCTCAAGTGTTTTGGCGTGAGCGGCTAAATGTTGCCGTATTGCTGTTTCTAGTTTATCCACAGTGGCTAAAAGTGATCGGAGACGAGAAAGCACACGTGTACTATAAGTACGGCCGGCTTTCTTCTGGCGCCAAATCCGTTCCTCGGTAGTTTCGTATGGCCTGACAGCATACAGACGGTCGATTTCCAGAATCAGAACGTGATATATTTTTTTTTGTGGTGCACCAATATTATCAATGCTACCAGTACTACCATCACCAACCACACCACGAGCAACGCCGATCTGGAGTCTGGGCGTGGGGTTTTTTTCACACAAGCATTGTTGAACAACGTCCACAAGCGTGGGGGCCTGTGCCATATGAAGATCAGGAGGCAAAAACAACCGTTTTTTCTTTTGCATTGACAATGGCTGTAGCCATGTGCTTTTGATGTGTGTAAATTTAATTCTTATTTTTTTTTTTTTTTTTTTT
>JAJMCO010000225.1:0-20049 GCA_030573015.1 Metschnikowia peoriensis | reverse complement strand
AATATTGTCGAAGGTGCATTTTCTCTGTTTTCTTTGCTTTCTTTTTTTCAATCCTGAATAGGAATCAGACAGTAAGCATGTGTTCATGCATTTCTGGAACTTGTCAGTGTCTCCATCATCAGAATTATACTGGGCTTTTTTCATAAACGCTTTGTTTTTTGGAAGCAAAAGTGCTTTATTGTTAGTGCTGAATGGCTGACTATTTTTGGCAGGTAATGCCTGTTTGATAAGCTTATGGTTTGAGGCTTTCTTCAAATAATCGGTCTTTCTCTTCTTACTTTTGTGTGCCAGTGTCCTCAATTGCACAATTCTACCGTTACAGAGTTTGTGAGCTTTCCTAATCGCTGTTTTGAAAGGACGCTTACTGTTCTTTTCTCTTACGAAAATACGTGTGACTAGTTTTGCTGCCGAGAGATAGCTTTTATAATCCAAGTCTCTGTATAAGTTCAGTGAGCCAAGGATTTCCTCGGACTTGAACGTTAATTTATTCATAACTCACTGTTAATACTAGCTTTCTTTATAAATTTTATGTTTTCCGTTTTTCTTGTTCAAGCTAGTTCCACAGGTAGTTTGAAGATCCACAATTGGTGAAAAGACTCTTGATGCACACGTAGTTTGTAACTTCTTTTATTTTTGCGTTTCCCGCGCTAAACCACTCTATTGAGACCAGAGGCTTGTATTATTCCACGTGTTCACCATGTGAGTCTTCTTATTCTTCTTTTTATTATTTTATTATTATTTTTTTACTTTTTCAAAATTACTACACAAAAATGATTCGGACGCATCACTTCAAGATATCAGATCTCCGGGCCCAACTTGTCCAACTTTTCTTTTAAAATTTTGTTCTCCTTCTTCAACATTCCTAATTCGACGAGCAAGCTTTGTTTATTGCTGTAGCTCACCATGTTCAAGAGAGCTTGGTTCTCTGCTTGCAAAACAGACAACTTATTTGTGATTCTGTGAGCAATATCCTGTGAATCAAAAGCTCCATAATAATCCACGGAATTGTCTTTTGTCATGACAGTTCCCACAATTATTGCTTCAATTTTTGATTTTGTCTCTTTTAATTCCTGAGTTCTTTCATTCAATGTACGTGTGAGATCCCTAAATAATTGCACGTAGTTTTTTGGCATCTTGATCTGGTCACCCAACCTCGAATCTTCTTCGGAAATTCCTTGTTCTTCCTCTGTGGTGAAGCATCTTACTTTCTGTTTCAATGATTCATTGACCTGGTTTTTAAATGAAAGCTCTGATTTTAACATCTCAATTGTCTCGTTTTCTGAGTTTTCAAAAGAAGTCGTGCCAGTAAACGAGGGCTTGGTCACTTTTTCATTAGGAGTTTGAGTGTTTCCTTTGGTATCGGAAGACGTGGATCTGTTTTCAAAACTAGAAACACTTACCATACTTGAGTTATAGCTCGATGTGCTAGGGTTCATCGACAGTTGCTTTTTCCTTTGATAGCTGGCCATGATTTGGCTCGGGGCATTTTGTCCATAGCCCATGTAATGCTGGGAAGGGGCTAACGGTTCCTTTGGGGCGAGTTTCATGTTACTAATATTGCTGTAATCAACGTGATTGAATTGATTTGCATGAAGGGTTCCACTTTGTGTATTTTGTCTGGAGCTTGCAACGTCATAGATTGAGTTGTTCATGAAGCTGGGCAAGTGAATACCTTGGTTGTCGCTTCTTGGAGAAGACATCATGGGGTTCATCATCGAAGGAGACGAGGTGATCCCGGGGGAGTTTGTATTATTTGAGCGGGAGTTCCAAATTCGGTTTTGCGGAACTGAAGTGGGTGAGTTGTGGTGAAACTGATACGACTTTACGTGCAGACCACTTTCGTAGCTTTGTGGAATCAACGACGTCAGAAAGGTTAATTCCGGATCCGTGTCCTCACTGTTCACGGCCGTATACCCACTAGAATTAGTGGCGGCAATACTGCCAGAGCTCATGGGGTTGAAAGAAATATTAAGTCCAGGCTGATTATTTCCGGAAGCATCCATCGTAGGGGGGAAATTAAAAAGGAAGGTAGGCAGATGGTGTCGTTCCGGGAAGTTTCAAGACAAATAAAAAGCCGAAAGGGGAGCTTGAGAGATTCGAAAACGTCAAGGTGAAAAACAAAAAAAACAAAAAAAAATGAGTTCAAATAGTGGGCGCCCGATATTAGGGGCGGTATTTATACGTTGCTTCAGGCGCTCCGAATTTGCAGCCATTTTTTATATGTGGAAACGGGCTCCCGCATGAAGGAAACGAGAACGCCAACCCCGCAAGTGGGCTGCATTAAAACACGTGAAAACTGGATTATGCAAGGAAGTTAATTCACCATTTAGTTTATTGTGTTTTATTTCAGTGTGTATTTTCAGTGTTTATTTATTTATTTCGTATTTTCATGGATATTTACTGGAATGCTTAACGATGGTAGTTTTAATCATGCACGTTTGAGGCACGCGAAGAGCATCAGGGGAAACTGCTTAAGGGTGTTTCAATTTAAGATCTCTATCACTTGCACTTGAATAATAAAGAGGGCCAAAAATATTGAGGTAAAATTCAGCTCGTTCCCAAAAAGCGATTGATTTATGTATATATAAAAATATACATAAAAGGTACATCTAAAATCTAAACCTGGCATTTCCAGCGGCGCCCCCTGACCCGCCTCCCAACATCTGCCGGAGAAGCTGGCCATTGGGGTTGGCCAAAACTTGTTGTGGGAGCTTTAGAATCCGGTCCTCCAAGTTTTTGCCCACGAGAAATTCAAGCAACACATCGGTGAAATGATTACAGTTGTTGTCAAACAAATCGTATGCCGACGCGTTGTATTTACCTGTGTCGTGATCCCTGAGTTCCTGGACAAAATCATCAAATGTCTCTTGGTCGATTAATGTAGAACCCATATCCAATATTTCCATGGGCGTGCCATATTTCGTAGAGCCAGGGGTCGCACAAACCTTGATGCCTTGGTCGATATAGAATTCCTGGCCGTAAACAACTATGGAGGTGTGATAAATCGCATCGATCTTAAAGCCGAGAATCATCGGCGAATAAACGGGGGCAAGCCCGTGTGAGAGATCATACACGTACACTTTCACAGGAAATTCCTCGTCCATCTTTATGTTCGGATATACTTAAAACTTTTTGCTGGTATCAGCGAGCGAGGTCATAGTTTTTGCCACATTGTTGAATCCGCGACTTGTTCGACTCTATTTATCTTATTTTCATCAGATCGCCACCCGCACGTGAGATTCTCATTTAATAGCCTACGCGAGTAAGTTTCGCTGTTTATGTATTTGCCATTTGGTGAATGCAGTTAATAGTAACTGATAAGCTAAAGAGGTTATGACGAGCAGCAACTCAAATACATGCACATTTTTCTTATTTTTTTTTTTTTTTTTTTTAATACGAAACGTCGTTTTGAAACTTTACGAGGAATTTTAGACTACGAAAATTAAAAGTAGTAAATCAAAAACATACTGGGGAGACATCAAACACAGTGGAGAATCCTTTGCCAAATTTGTCTCTTTTCCCGTCTGCCTCCGGGTTTATTTTTTCGGTCGTCTCGTTAATTTTTTTTTTTCTTTTTTTTTTTTTTTTTGCCCTGAGTTCAGTGCGCTTTTGGGATTTTCAATTTCTGTACAGGCGAGCTTCACTGAGAATTTGGAAGACAAACTGAAGAAAATTTCGATACCCCTTCTCTCCTTCAAAACACTGAATACCTATGATGGCCCATTGTTGCTAACGTACAAGTGAAACCAGCAAAACAAAACAAAACAAAAGAATATCATAATCTTCAGAAATAAACCGAATTTACATAATGGTTCAACAGGCCTTGCAACATGAGATTTCCGGCTACAAGTCTCAACTCAATGACTTTCTTGCATTCAAATTTATCGATCAGTCGTTGATTCTCGGGTACACTACCGTGATCCAAAACAAATTCCATAAATGGATTCTTGATGATGTGGAAAGCTTTCACAAACTATTTGTGGAGGCAGATGATCTCAAGCAAGTTGACAGTTCTCAATGTATACTGATTGAGTTATTAAAGGTATTGTGGACTGATTTCCACCATCCGATCATAAAACTGTACCAAAAACAGCATGCGGAATTGTACAACATTCTGGTCAAAGCTTTGAAGTCTACTAAGAAAAACAGCTTCAAGGTTGTGGAAATGAGAAAATTGAGCGACATGTTCAACAAATTTGTCAAGTCAGTAAAGGCTTTTTACACAAGTGTGATGGCAGCTCTTGCTTCAAAGTATGCAAACCCATTGGTGCCTCAGAAGTACTTGCAGGAATTCGATATAATCATTCCTTTGGTGAAGGAAGAAGCACTGTACACTGACTTCCATTCGACTTTATCGTACATTACATTTATGTGTCTTGTGGGTTTAGGTAACGTGACTAGGAATTGGGCGCTGGTACGGATTTCTTACGTCCAGCCATGTATGTCTGTTTCTGCACATTATAAACACGTGCAGCAATCGAAGACCGACAAGTCTGAGGGGAAATCTCATTATATCTTCCCCTTGCTTTGCTACTCAAAGTGTGTGGGACTACTTCCGACTTTGCACGAGCCTTATAACCATATTGGTGTGATTTATAACTCGTTGGGCCAGAAATTTAGCGCCATCCTTTGGTTTTTGCGTTCTCAATTCACACGTGATCTCACTTTTGCCGTGGGTAAACGTAACTTGGTCTCCGCTTTCACTAGACCATGGTTAGAAGAAGCTTACGAACAAGCTGTGCGCAAAAATACCGGGACTCTCGAGCCTAGCGACGCCAACATCATTTTACTCCGAATCATCGCCGATTATTTTTACCGCAGTGCGTTCAGAAAAACTCTCTATACAGAAAAAGCCGAGTCCGATTTCCTCAACATTGTGTTTTCAGAACCCCATTACGAAAGGTTTGTGAAGTGTTCAAATGTAGTGGCGGAACACTTGACGGTGCTTATTTGTTTCTACGAATTGGCCATCCAGTCCCAAGAATCAGCCACTTCTCATAAGTTTGGAGGTTTTCTTGCCAAATATATTACGGCTTATCTCACAACTTTAAAAGGGCTGAAGTTCCAGTCCACGAATTCTGAAACACCACTCAAGAACATTAGGTTAATTTTGGCGTTTGTGAGAAAAAACCAGCTTTTTTTCAAAACACATGGATCAAAATTCGTTGCAAGCCTAGTTGATGCATTCAATGCACTTTTGCCATTTGATGATGATGAGACAAGAAGCAGAATTATCGACTCTTTTGCAGAAGGCAAAGCTCCAATAAGAAGTCATTATTTCTCAGAGGATGTTCACTTCAAGGACTTTACGCCAATCGGATGTCAGTTCAAAGATTTTGAAGACACGCATTTGTTTCAAAGTGGTAACGTTCATCTTCTATTTGGCTCTTACTTTTTTGAGAATGATCAGGGTATCCCCGAATTTCTTGATAATGAGGCCGTTGTTCGTATCAACAAAGAAATCGAGCTTGGCGATAAGTCTTCTCGGGAAAAGGCGATTGCCGCGGAATGCTCGCGATCCGAAAATATTCTGCGTTTACAAGCAAGTGTTGTATTAGCGAAAAGAATCTTCGGAACGCTTATTCACTTAGACTCTGAAAAGCAGAAGTTCGAGGTCGAAACTCTCAATGTTCCAAAAACACAAGTTAAGGTTGCCGAAAAAGCTCCACGTAAGAAGACCAAGGCTAAAAAACCATCGACGAAAAAGATTCAAGAGAGCCCCGAGGCTGAGAGTGCCATTGAGCAGCGTGTCTTATTGAGAAAGGAACACAGCAATTCCACTTTGGAGATTGCCGCCACACTTCCTTCATCGATGGAAGAAATCGGGCTGTTGATTATTGGCCATGCACCAAAGCTTGTTAGTAAGGGTCATGAGCTGGATAGAGAGGCTGGACTTGCTGATATGGTGCTGGCTATTGTGAGTGAGGATGAAACCAGAGAAAGCTTAACTACTGCAGGCGATGGCCTTCAAGATGTATCTAATGATGGAATTTCGAAAACCACTGAGAGCTCGCGTGTTGATTCGATGCAATTCATTGATCATGCGCAATTTGGCTATCCTCCAGATGTGCAATTGTTACAGCACGGTTCTCAGCGGTTTGGGCCTCTGGAGAGCTCTTCTCACAATGCCTCTTTTGGTGTGCCTGGTTATCAAAATTCGCAATTGGCCCAACCACAAGAGTATCCGATGTCGCAAGAACCGCCAATCACTCAAAGCTCGATTTTGCTGCAACAGCAGCAGCAATACTCACAATATCTTATGGGTTTCAATGCTAACCAAGTGCCCCATGGTTTCCCATATGGCAATAATAATGCTCCACAAAATGGATATCCTGCGGGGCCTATCCCTCAGCAGAATCCGTCATTTTACCCAGGAATGCCTCAATACTACCCTTCACAGCCAATGGGACCCGTTCCAGGTAATGGTTATGGCATGTATCCACCGCCTTTTATGATGTCTCAATACCCACCTAATATGCCCTCGCAAAATGGGAGCCAAGGTATGCCATATGGGCACGGTAGCAGAGGTGAAATGTACTCGCAATACCCTAGCCAATAAACAGGGCCTGATTTTGAAACTAGGGTGCTAAGTCTTGTACGAAAATAATTCAATGGTCTACGTGCAGGATCCATTTAATAAATATAAATTTCAAGTAATGATCAATAGTCTGTTCTTTACGAGGAGCATGCGAACGTAATATATCTTCCATTGGATTGGGTAATTTTAATATATTAGTAATGAGCATAGAGAATGGACGCCTAGACGGAAAATCGAGCCACCAAGAAAGGAGACGATGCGAGACGTGAGCGTGGTGCATATTACATTTACCAAATCGTATGACGTTTATGGAAACTAGGCGCAGCGAAATGATTATACTGTAACAACCAGATGACTCAACCATCTACTACAGCCGCCAATATTGTAAAGAAAGAAGCTTCAAAATCGAAAGAGATAATAAAAACCAACCGTAATTTAAGATTCGTGTATCTTGAAAAACACCGGATCTGGGCGATGGCCAGGCCTGTACATGTCGCTTCTCGCTGCGACATGCGCGCGTGGAAAAAAACAGCCTGGTGTCGTATCGCTTATAGTGGAGTGATTTATTGGCTCAATAAATTTCCATTTTGTATTTTCTACGTCAACTCTTCCGCTCTCTCGCTGTTTCTCCTGAAAATAAAATATTGGCTCCTTGGCTTACTTCTCTTTATTTCTATTTTCCAACATAAATAAGAAACCTGAGACCATGGGCGAAATCACCCACCGCGTGTCCAATGAGACATTCAAAGTGACTACGCCTCCAGCAGATGCTCCAATCGAGATTCTTAATGAATTCTACTGGACCAACGAGGCAGAGCCACATACAAAAAGACGGAAGGCCATCATTGCCAAATACCCGGAAGTGTCGAAATTGACGGGCTATGAACCCAAAACTAAATGGATAGTGATGCTTGTGGTGGCCCTCCAGTTTAGCGTGGCTTATTACCTTAGAAACGATAGCCCGCTTTCGTTCAAGTATATTGCGTTGGCGTATGTGATTGGAGCCACGTCTAACCAGGCGATTTTCCTTGCCATCCACGAGTTGTCACATAACCTTCTTTTCAAAAAACCCATGCATAACAAGATCTTTGCTGTGTTTGCCAACTTGCCTATTGGAATTCCGTATTCGGCATCGTTCCAGCCTTATCACCAGTTGCACCATAAGTTTCTCGGAGACGAATTCTTGGATACTGACTTGCCCACGCGTTTTGAAGGAATTTTCCTCCTGAATGTGTTGGGAAAGGTCTTTTTCGCCACGTTCCAGATCCTCTTTTATGCGTTGAGGCCAATGTTCATCACACAGATCAAATTCACCTATGTCCACCTTTTCAACGTCGTATTCCAAATTTGTGCGGACATTGTCATGGTCAAGCAGTGGGGTGTTAACGCACTTCTATACTTTATCATGTCATCGTTTCTTGCTGGATCATGGCATCCATGTGCCGGCCACTTTATTGCAGAGCACTATGTGTTGAATGAAAACAATGCTCCTAAGCATGCACCTGTAAATGGTGTCACTATAGACAAGGAGTTGCTTCCTGAAGAGACGTATTCTTATTATGGGTCTTTGAATCTTTTGACGTGGAATGTGGGCTACCACAACGAGCATCACGACTTTCCATATATTGCATGGACAAAGTTGCCTGAGCTCAGGCGTATTGCCGCGGACTTCTATGACCCATTACCACAAATCGACTCATGGTGTGGCGTCTTATGGCATTTTTGCTTTGACGATATCAACACTCTTTGGTGCAGAGTGAAGCGCCAGGGAAGTGTCAAACAGGGACTGAAAATCAGTGGCTTGGATAAGAACCAGGAATAGCTTAGATAAAAGGATAGCGGGAAATACTAAAGCTTATAAATAAAACAAAATATATGCAAGCAAAAATTAAACAACCCTTGCTTTATCAAATGTATAAATCTCTTAATTCATTCAAATTGTATATGCCCGTTGTCACAATCAAGTTTTAGCCGATCTATGTTTAGTTTACTAGTGTGCAACCAGATCCACATGTCACATTTTAAATGACATGTGTCATAAATTATTGAGACAATTCATGATAATAAAGAGCTACATTTCATCCTCCCCGAAAGACGGTAAGCTTGGTCTGAATTACTAAGAATTGATATTCGAAAGGAGAGACAATACTCCAGCACTTTATTGCGCACTATTAACAAAAATTTCTTACAAGTTCTTGACCATCTTAGTCACGACATCAATGCCACCCTCGTCGTAGGTAGACAATTTTTCCTTGACATACTCAAGGAATGATGAAGCTTCAACCAACTCACCCTCGGTAGTATCGTCACCTTGACCCAAAACCTTGACCCTGATTTTGCCTTCTGGGAACTCCTCCTTACCCAAAATGACCGCAAGTTTGGCACCAGCCTTTTCAGCAGCGTCAAACTGTTTTCTAGGGTTGGCCTTGGCCTTGTAAAGATACTCAGCGTTTACTCCAGCACCCCACAATTGCTTGGTGACCGCCATTCTCTCCTTCAAAAAGCCGGTCCAGCCCTCACCACCACCAAACGCCATCACATACACGTCGGTGTGGGTAGGCGAAAGAGCATCCCATTGCTTAGCAGCACGAGCCTTGATAATGGAGAAGATACGCTCCACACCAAACGAGATACCAACACAAGGAATCGACTTTCCGTTAGAGAACATACCCACCAAGTTATCGTAACGACCACCGGCAGCAATCGAGCCCACACCCACGTACTCACTGGCATCCTCGACCTCCTTTTCCTTGGAGTCTTTCTTAGCACGGGCCTTCAATTCCTCAGCGTTGGAAGGAGGAGCAGATGCAGAGGTCACAGCCTCGTAAATCAAGCCTGTATAGTAGTCCAATCCTCTGGCAAGCGACAAGTCAAACGAAAGATGGTTCTCGATACCCAAAGCCTCGACGTATTCGGCCAATTGAGACATTTCAGCAATACCCTGTTGGGCAGACTCGTTGGAGGCCAAAAGTGGCGCGTTTTGCAAGTATTCCAAAGTCTCGCGGATCGAACCGGAAACCTTGACAAACTCACCAATTCTGTCAGCCACTTCCTCGGGCTGGCCCTTGTCAACGGTCATTTCTTTGCGCACAGCTTCCCATGGCAGCTTGTCCAATTTGTCAACAGCAGAGGAGATCTTACGCACGTCTTCTTCCTTAACACCACAGGCCTGGAAAATACCGTCCAAGACTTTACGGTGGTTCAACTTGACCTTGAAATCATTGATACCCAAAGAGGTCAAACCTTCACAAGTGATTGCCAAGATCTCGGAATCTGGGATCATTGTCTCGTAGCTGCCGGCAATGTCGAAATCACACTGGTAAAACTCTCTCATTCTACCTTTGGTCATTGCAGGTTGATCTCTTCTGTACACCTTGGCAATGTGGAATCTCTTGATGGAAGAGATACTGTTACAGGCAACAAAACGTGCGAATGGCACGGTCAAGTCATAACGCAACGATGTCAACTCACCTCCTTGATCCTCCAAGTTATAGATCAATTTAGAGTCCTCTCCGTATTTTCCGGTCAAAATCTCACGAAGCTCGAAAACTGGAGTATCGATCGTCACACCACCGTGTCTTTTGAACAAGGAGCTCAAGGTTCCAAAAACTTCTTCTCTCAAAACCATATCCTTGTCGGACCAATCCTTAGTACCTTTTGGAGTCTTCAAGAGAAACTGCGACTCGTTCTTCTTCGATTTCTTCAGCTGTTTTTGGGCGTTACCTTTAGCAGGTTTGCCGGTTCCAGCGGCGACAAACGCCTGGGCGGCGGCCGGGATTTCAGTGCTCATTCTAACTAAATTTAACGGTTTTCGAGAGAACAATCTGAACATGCACTTTAGACCTTTTTTTCCGTTCCGTGCATATCGATGTCGTCTTTCTGGTGCACGGATCTAGACCGGATCCTTAAAGTGGATCCTGCTAAAACGCCAGAAATTATCAGTCCTCTTAGTAAATAACGATGACTATTAGGTGATAAAGAGAAATTGACTTTTTTTCCCCTACTGAAATTATCTTTGCCTTTATTTTGGGGTTTTCGGATTTTACAAGATAGGGATAATGTTTTCATTGAAATTAAAAGTTGCAACCTGCGTGGTGATTTCGCACTCACTGACTCATTTTCTTGAGACACTACATTTCACTAAAAGTTACATAACACCGTTTTTTTGTATTCAACGTAATACTTTGCATCCAAGATAAACCAACCTTTGCCGCTTTTTACACAGGTTACCTACGTAATTATCACCTGTAAAATTTACCCTGTAAAATCACGCTCAAAACTATTTTAACTCTATGACCTTTATGAGCGAATTGTGGTGTCGTTTAGGGCCTAACGTACAGTCTCTATAAAACGCCCGAACAATAAAATCAATCCTCGTTAATTCCATTTGGCTTAGAATAATTCAACCGCATGACACCGTCGCTGAGGATTCTTTTACCCCAGTTTCCTGCTGCAGGGTCTCCTGTCTCGTCTCTACACTGCTTTAAGAATGGAAGCAATGAAGTACCTCCAGTGCCCTTTTCCTCACCATCGTTAAGTTTTTTCTTGGCTAAGCCGGATCTCAATGTCAGTTGCGAACCAAGTTTGGAGGCCTTTTTCGCCTGGAGCACAACGTAACGCGTAACAATCTGAATGTGCTTATCTCTAAACAGCTTGGTCATGGCCAAACAAGCATCGTAACTTAAACTGAGCTCGCCATTCAGCGGATTTGCAACCACCACATCTCTGATTTTAGAGGTTTCGTCCACTACGGCCAAAAACTCCCGGTGTTTTCTGGGCATGTAGTCCCTCATTTCCATGAGGTACGGATTGGCCTCTTTTTTGGGCTCTGCGAAAGATCCCGTGTGTGGGGCAGGGCGGTCTCCTGTAGAATGATGATGTATTTTAAGTAATGAGTCGAGAAATTGGATCAAGGACGATTGCGCATTCGAGCCTCCAGCATAGGACCGAGGACTAGTTTCGTTTCCATACAAAACCCCATCTTTATTAAGCCCAACATCGGCCATATTCTTCCAGCCGGCCAAATAAGGCCTAATACGGAAGTAGAATACGTGTGGATCACACATCTCCTCCATTTGCATCAAAACAGAGCCCAAGTGGTCGATGGCCAGGGCCAACTGTTGAAGAGAAGCCACCAATTTCGGAATATTGCCGGATTCTGCATATTCCATAGCCTGTTTGCCGAAATGCACTATACGGCCGCCTCTATATTCAAAGAAGACACTTACAAGGTAAAACCAGGACTCGTCCATGGCTCCTGTGAACGTATTGATTGTTGTGATATTGCTCAAGTCCATCTCTTGTGGACCTTTGTCTGGAGAAGTGGGGAAAATCTCCTTGTAGTTCCAGAGACACAATCCGGCGTATGTAGCGAGAGGGGGAAGCCCCAAAGTGTCACTCACAGCTATTAAGGGGGCAGCGACTTGTTCCGGAAGCCGACTACTGGGCTCATTTGTGCCCCATACATAAGCATGTGCGAGAAACCCCAACACCTGGTACGCTCTTCTAACTTGGGGCAAATTTTCCAAACGATCTGTGGACAATACAGGCATGGAGTCCACAAGCGCTCTGATCCTTCTGGTTAAAAGCAATGCAGGCAAATTAGCCACTAATTCTTCCCAAGGCTGGTAATATTCTTGTGGTAAGCAGGTAACGGGAAATTCCGCAGGTAGGAACCCGGTACGTTCGCTGACGTCAAATGACTGAATATCAAGCATAATAGAGTGTATGTGATGGAAGGGAAACTTTCTGCGGGAATAAGAGCAATGTAAGAAAATAATGAAAAAAAAGAGGCTGTCTATTCAAACTGAGGACTCTTCTGCTTAGTAAAACATCAAGAACTTAATTAGCAACATGGTTCTATGTCACGTGAGGCAGCGGCGCGGATCAGCTCATTTTCCGATTTTTTTCATCTTTTTTTTTTTTTTCGCTTCCGCTCCGGGCCGTCGGAGCGCAATCTTGGCAGCAAATCTCCAAGTATCTTATTGAAGTAAGCGTTATAAATGTAAAAATAAAAAAAGATCAAAAGTGAGTTTTCTTGACTCATGGTTGAAGATGAGAAAAAGTAATATCAACACGTTGATGCTTTCTCTTTCTTCCAGTTTGATATATATCATTTGGCTAGCCTTGGTGACCTTAGAAAATTTCGCCGTGCATAGCGTATGGTTAAACGGTTATGCGTCAAACGCCCCAAGAAACAAATGTTTTAAGCGAGAAAATCGTATAGACAACAGTATTTGAGAGTTTTTCTTTCTTGGCCTTGTTCATTTTATTTTACATTCTTCTATTTTTGACTGGTTATGGGCCTTGAAACCAACATTCAATATCTTGTGCTCGAATGCATTATTTATGTATCTGGAACGGGAAACATCTTCACCCTAACAAGTGTAGAAAAAAAAAATCAATGCTGTTGAAACGTTGTTTCTCACCTAATTTCAGCACAGAACGAAAACGAGTGAGTTTATTTGGTTCGGCCTATAGACAAAGATAAGTGATCAATGAAAATACTTCAGAATTCCCGGGGCATTTCTAAATTCTCACAAACTACTGCACTTTTTTCTTTCTTATCCGATCTCCCCAAATTGACTTCAACTCCAGAAACGAAGGACCGCCTAATGCCTCAGAAACAGAGGCTACATGCGAGCGGGCGGAAGTAATATTTTTGTCCTTTGTTGATGGTTTTTCTGGAACAATAGCTTCGTCTTCCTCTTCTATTTCTTCTAATCTGGGGTTAGCGCTGGTAGATAAATTTTTGGGGGAATCAGTGGCTCCGTCAGTTGTATTTTTAATAGGCTCAAGATCAGAGCGAATAGCGTCTTTGCTTTGCTTAGAGCGTCCCCACAAGCGCAGTGGGAACCACCCTTTTTCCTCGGGTTGCTCCTGGTCAGAGGATTCTCCTCGATCGGCAGTCTCGATTGTAAAAACATTGAAAATATCCTTTTGCATCGATGAAACCCGATCAAGAGATTTTTTGAGATCTATTGCCCGCACGTAGTTGTGGATTACTGCTTCTGTGGCTTGTGTTTTGATTGGGATCAAGTTGAACCCTGCCATGAATTGAAGAGTTTTCAGTGATGCCCAATGTTTAATCAAGTTTTGCCCACGCATATTTTGAGGATTATTTTTGGTAATAATTTGAGACCTTAAATATTGTAGCACCCCTAGAGGATGGAGTACCCAAATCAAAGACACGATACCTGCGTGCATTGCCTCGTCTACAGTCTGGAGGTAAAATATGGCCACGAATTGAGCGGTATAAAGCAACTCAAGAGCGGTCCTTAAGAAAAATGCAATGATATGAAAACATATAAAAAGTTGTGGTGGTATTTCCATAATGAGAGTAGTGGTTCGATGTGGAGGAAAGAATTACAAAGAGAGAAATGGGTGCAAAGTAAGGCAAGAAAAAAAAGAGCGTGGGTTAAAGAAAACTACCTAAATTTCGCACAGGTATAGAAAGTTGTATTTTAAGCTATTTCTGTTGATAAATATTAGAAAAGTATCACATAAAGCTTTGGGATTACAAGCTTTTGACTGATTTTTTTTCTGAAAGCCAACACTTGGCCTGGGCGGGCTTTTGCTGTCTTGTGATTTCTTGCTTGGAAGATATACACATATTGTCTAGGAAAAGAAATAAAAAGTTTTCGGATCTGATCAGTAAAAATAATGAGAAGAATTATAATAAAAAATAATCTTTTGGTTCAAGTTTACTCCCAGGATATTATTTTTTCTTTTTTCATAGATTTGGTTAATCTTTTGCAACCAATAACCTCCACCCATTTTGAAATGAGTGAGCCTTCCAATAGAACAGATTAATGACCCTTAGATAATACTTTTTTCTCATTGTCTTGGCCCCGCACTCAAAAACAAACTTTTATCCACTGAAATAAGAATAAAAGAGTTATTTTAACAAGAAATAACACTAAATTAATAGCCAGTGCCTTGTTGTTGCTACTCTCTTACTATCAAGCAACCCCACCCCTGGAGGATCCTCAAATAGAAAGAAAGCGCGCACAGTCATGGCAACCTGAACCGCCTGCAGGACATTCGAGCCAACCAGGCGAAGCTCACATACCCCGGCACCCACCCTTTCGTTGTTTGAATAGATTCGAGGGGAATTGTCACTAACAATCAAGGTTTCAAGCAAAGGGCTGGAAAATTCGAAAATTCATAATCAGTGGAACGAGATTTGAGGCTTTTAATACATCACTAATCGATTTTTTGCTTTACTTTTTTTTCGCACAATATTTTCGAGAAGTAAGTGGACTATAGTGACTTTTAACTTCGGTCAATACGCTAATTTATCACAACATCTACAAGCTTATTTCTTTTTTATTTTATTATTTTGAATACAGAATTTCCTCAATTGATCACAAAACATGTCTTTTAAAGGTATCAAGAAGTCGATTGTGCGTGCGCCGCAGGCCTTGCGCCAGAAAATGAACATGGGCGAAATTACCCAGGACCCGGTTTATTTAGACGCCGAGAGACGGTTTAAGGAGTTGGAAATCGAGACAAAGAAACTCAGTGATGAATCCAAACGGTACTTTACTGCCGTGAACGGAATGTTGGACTATCAGATCGACTTTTCAAAGGCCATTGAGGAGATTTATAAGCCGATCAGTGGGCGGTTATCTGACCCAAATGCTACCGTGCCTGAAGATAACCCTGAAGGTATCAAAGCGGCGGAACAATACCGTGAGGTGGTCAAGGAATTGAAGGACACTTTGAAACCAGACTTGGAGTTGATTGACAAGCGGATAGTGCAGCCGGCACAGGAGTTGTTGAAGGTGATCAACTCCATTCGGAAAATGGCCACTAAAAGAGACCACAAGCAAGTTGATTTGGATCGCCACAAGAGAAACTACAAGAAGTACGAGGAGAAGAAGGAACGTACAGTCAAGGACGAGGAGAAAATGTATAGCGCTGAGGCCGAAGTGACAATTGCACAGGAAGAGTACGATTACTACAATGAAATGTTGAAGCAGGAACTACCTGTTTTGTTTCAGATGCAACGTGAGTTTATCAAGCCTTTGTTTGAGTCGTTCTACTACATGCAGTTGAATATTTTCTACACGTTGTACTTCCGTATGGAGGAGTTGAAAATCCCTTACTTCGATTTGAACCTGGATATTGTGGAGGCGTACCACGCGAAAAAGGGAAACATTGAGGAGCTTACTGATGCAGTTGGAATCACACACTTCAAAGTGGGCCATGCCAAGAGCAAGTTGGAAGCAACCAAGAGAAGACATCAGATGATGAACGGTGGCTCGGCCTCGCCCACTGCCGCCAGTTCTGCAGGCACACTTCCCCCATATTCGCCTGGCCAAACTCAGCCCACACAGTTTGGAGGTGAGAATGAGAAGCAAACATATTCGCCAGCACAGTACACTCCAAACAGCACCGGCGGCTACCAGACATATCCTTCACCAGGACAGCCGCAATATCAACTGCCACAAGTACAACAGTACTCTGCCCCTCCAACGCTGTATGCGCCCGCAGCAGCAGCAGTGCCCCAAGGATACGGTGCGCCAGCGGCAGCGCCTGCTACACAAACATGTACAGCATTGTATGACTATACCGCGCAGGCCCAAGGTGATTTGACTTTCACAGCTGGTGCCGTGATTCAGATTGTCGAGAAAGGTGATGCAAACGCTTGGTGGACAGGCACTTACAATGGTCAGACCGGTGCCTTCCCTGGAAACTATGTTCAATTAAACCCATAGGCGAGCTTGCGTCAGAGATGAATGCCTGGTCGATTTCGCTTCAAACAGTCGTACAGAAATTGCGCGGCCGAAGACAAGATTTTGAAAACTTAATGATTTAAATGCAAACCAATATATTTTCTCTTCAAAGGGAGCATTTTATAGATACGAGCACGTTCGTAGAGTATCGAAGAAAATTCTTGAAATGCTTCAAAAGGCCGTATGTTCATGCAATTAGCGGTCCTGAACAGAGCTATGAATCATCTTTTGCTTGTAACCTAGAATGTACCTATTACGAAATGTCAAGAATTCGAGTGGAAAAAAAAAAAAAAAAAAAAAAAAAGAAAAATAGAAAAAAAAAAGAAAAGAATTGCGATGTGTGAAGTGCATACTTGCTCAAGGCAGGAGCAAATTTCATCTACGAATGCCAAGAGACAATTGAGAATGAGTCCACAACAAACACATGAAAAGCAATTCAAGTAAGGTTTGGAAAATCTATTGTTTCAAGGTTTGGACCAAAATTGTTCATGCGGAGCGAGGGCTTACAATCCCGAGAATTAATTCTCCGAGAGGTTTTTGAATCGCCATGGGTCTGATGAAAAAAAAAAAAAAAAAAAGGAGAGCTATTAATCAAAGGAAACCAAAGTTGAATATACAGAAAATGCAGGAAGAAATCACCGCATTAGGAATTTTTGGCCCCCCTGCTGAAACTATTCGGGAGTGGAGGCGCATTTTTTTTATTTTTTTGAGCATACTTAGTAGAAATACGTCGAGATCCTGCGAATCAGGTCTAGATTCACTTATTACGCACTGCGTCTTGTTGGCTCTATAGATTGCCCCGCCTTTCCAGAAATCTTCGGATATATCCGGATCGTTTTTGTTTCGAGTGGAGCGCATGTGCACGTCTGTTGTTGAAATCTGGAAGAGGTGGAGTGATTTCTCAAAGCTTTGTGTGGGCATCAAGAGAGTGCTGTTTCCAGGAGAAGGTGCATTATTGTTTCCAGCTCAAGCCTGTATACTATATACACAGGCATGTGATTTCACACGCAGCTATCTCTAAATTGTTAAATGAATAGAGGCACGTCGCACGTCGCACTTTGCAGGTTGCTGTGTGGTGTGAATGCGTGGGTTTTAAGTCGATTTCTATTGTCTTGCATATGAATGGGGGCTTTCACGATTGCGAATCCTACGTTGTTTTCAAAATTGTGTTCCCCCACATTGGGGGAAGGGGCAACGCCTCCAATTTTTTTTTATTGTTTAGGAGTTGAGTTTCTTTGTCTCTTTCTTAATTTCCTTCTTGCTTTTTTCTTATTTTAATTTTCAATTTTTAGAAAAAAGTACATTCTATTGTTTTGAGTTACCCCTTTGCTTTACGGATTTGTACGATTTCGAGAAAACACGCTTTCCTTTTTTCTGAATTTTCACGCAGCGCGCAGACGCATTGGGTGGTAACTTTTCCGCAGTTGAGCTGGGTGCTTGGAACTACAAGTCTTATCTGTGGACTAAAACGGACACCTTTTTCCTGCAGTCTGTGCAGAAAGATGCGTCTGCATGCGATATGTTTACTGTAGCACTGAACGCCAAATGTCCTCCTCTTGAGCCACAAGAAAGTATAAGAAACCCGAATATCCACATGCGATGCCTTCACCTCCTGACTCGACTTTTTTTTTTTTGTCTTTCCCTCTATACATATAGCTTCTGCTGTATTTATACCCATAACCACCTACCTTTCACGTTCTTCGAAGGCCTAACAAGGGTGCAATTTCGCGTTTTCCAGATGAAGACTTCCAAAAAACTTTTAGCATCACAAGTGAACTCCGTCCGTCCATACAAATCTCGATCCAAAAGACCATGTGACTTTTGCCGTCGGCGCAAAACATGCTGTATCATCGAAAACCTGATTCCGTGTATGGCCTGTGCCCAGTTTAACAAAGGCCAATGCACGTTTTTGGAACAGCCTTTGAAGCGAAGCAAGCGGAGTTCCACACTGGAAAAAGAACGTACCACCAAACCAAGAAGAACCTCAAAAACCACAAGTGTCCTTGAAGTGTCGTGCGACAACGAGCATGAGCATGAGCAGCTGTCTTATCCTGGATCCCACGGCTCGCCGGTGTTGGCCTTTCCGTCAGATTTGAAGACGGAGCCTACGCGAGGAACCGCTTCCCATATGTCCAGACTAGGCTTCCCGCAGGCGGGAATCCTGCTGTGGCAACAGGTGATGGACCAGACTCGCTCACATAGCACTGGAAGCATACATGCACAGCAAATTAGCGCTTCACAGGCCCATGCTCGAGGTATGCTTTATGCTCTGCCTCTAGAACCCGTGCAGGCCCAAGTTCCAGAGAGTCAGGCTATTCATCAGGAACTTGTGGAGGATTACCCACTCTATGCAATGCAACAACAGCAACAGCAACAACCTCAAATGTCGCCGCTACGCCACACTTCGCTTCCGCAGCCTCGAGAACTTGAGCACTTAGAGAGCCAGCTTGTTGGCCAGCATCAAAGCAACAGCCCCTACTATTATTACGGGGCAGCTAGTGAGCCCCAGGCTCAACTTGATAATAGCGAGTTCATGTCTCTGGCATCTGGGTCTATACTGAGTTCGAGGCTTAGCACCAGCATGTGGCTGCCCCAAACTCTCGATACAGGAACATCTGTCATGGATAATACGGAGTTAGCTGAAGCTGGAAATGAACTAGCCTTCCAAATTGGCACGAAGCTTCTTCCTTCTCAACAGACACAGCCTTTTCAATTAGGACTGCAGCCTACATACTATTGTCAGGATACTTACAGCAATTTCAACAATGGGGGCTTTTTTGGTGGGCCTAATGCTGTTATTCCAGCGCAGAACAATGCTTTTTCTCCTAATCATATGAAATAATCAGTGAATAGCCGTTAATTTCAAGAATGAGTGGGAAAAAAAGCACTTATTCCGGGTGAAACACTTGCGATATGACAGATGGGGAGTTTCGAAAATTTTCACCCCTTCAAATAGAACAAAAAAAAAAAAAAATGAGGAAAGAAAAGAATAGAATGAACACGAGGCAAAATATTAGCATCCTGAGTTTTACTTTTCTATTGTTTGTCATTTCTTTCCAACATTTTTAAAGCGCAGTCTCAATACAAAAGATTTACACCGTCGCGGTGTGGGCTGAGAAAATTGGCGCCAGGCTTCGTGAGCTGACTACAGATATTCCGTTTCCAGTTTCGATTTTAAATACCAACTTGATGGCCAACTTGAAAGCCATGCCGGCCATGAGAAATGGAAAATTGAAATATCTCAAGGCTTATATAAAGCTTATTTTTTAGAATTGTTTAGATATCATTTAATATAAGCCTCAATTGTACTGAGTTTTGGCGACTAGGGAAAATTTTTTTGTGCTTTCGTATTGCGCGAGATACGAAAATTGACAAGGGGAAGGTCTACGAGATGGGTGTGCAGGCTGTGTAAAGCTCGCATATAGCTCCTCCGAAGTTATGCAAGCAATGTTAAAATGAAATCGCGCACCCAGATCTCACGTGGTCCTCTTTTCTTTTTTTGTTTTTTGCTAGCTGATTTTCTGTTTTAGATAGTTTCTCCGCCTCAAATAGGTCTTGAGCTTGGCGCCACGACATTCATAAATTAAGCAAGCAATTCAGCAATCTTACGGCTAAAGTTACATGCTGCTTTTCTTCGGAGTTTTACCCCTCACACATTTATGTTTTTTTCTTTTAGAATTAAATATTTCTGAGAACACAGAATTTGCATTAGGTCATTTCCCGATTGGAAGTGACATAATAGGACCGGGTATTTCTTTTTTTTTTTTTTTT
>JAJMCO010000224.1:0-20096 GCA_030573015.1 Metschnikowia peoriensis | reverse complement strand
GTCGCACGTGCTTCCTAGAATCAAATCTCAGATATCAAAATATATAAAAAATAAGCTTTATAGAAGCTTTAAACACGTCACTGACACCCATATATCTGGAAAAATATCACCGAAAAAGAGTGAAAAGAAAATCAAAAATCACAGGAAATCATGGCCCAGCAGAACACGCTTGTAGACACGCTTCAGAAACTCAATTTCAGGCTCGGAGATGCATCCCCGGAGTATATCGACCGACGCAAGAAGCAAATGATGCTTTTTCTTGCCGCTGCCGGGGCCACGATCTTCACGTCCAGATTTGCCTATCGTACTACAATCACACGCCAGTATATCCCCACGCTTTTCCAAGGAAATCACCAGCCACCTTTGGGGTATAATTTTGCCATGGATGCAGCAGTAGCTGTGGGCACTGGCACTATGCTTTGTGGTACAGTTCTGTCGATGATTGCATTTGGCACGTGCTGGATTATGGATGTATCGTCGCTTCGGGAATTCGGCTGGCGCATGAAGGCGCTTTTGGGTGGAAACGAGAATCTCCGGGAATTGGCCCAAATGGCAATGGATGAAGAAAGCAAGTCGATCCAGGATGGCTTGAATGATTTATTGGAGGGAAAAGTCGATTTGGATTTTGGAAGTGCAGAAGAGACCACGAAGTAGAGAAGATTTCATTATGGTTTACTGGAGGAACGTGTTGAGAGAAAAGGCAGTGTGGATGTGAAAGGATTGTGTGCTTTTGCATTAGTTCACAGAGAGATAGAAAAAAAGAGAGAGCGTATGTGTGTATGTGGGTGTTCTAAAACTTGGACATCTATGATGTATTTTGTGTATATAGAAAGGGCTCTTACTGATATAGTGGGGCCACAAGAATACTGAATCTGTATTATTTGGAGGTTACTCGAAAAACGCCAATTGTTTTGGTTTCAATCTGCTTAATTTTCTCCAACTTAACATAAAGTTTAAGCTACACTGCTCACGTTACTATTGTGAAACTTACTGCTTTCTTTTCGGTATCAAAGCGAGACGCTTCAATGTGTATGGGATTGACCTCATTGGAAGTAAGTTTCTCTGCTATATACCATGAAAAATATCAAAGGCTGGAAATCATATTGAGTTCAACGAAACTCAATAAATTGAATGGCCTAATTACGTCTTTCAAAGTTCTAGTAGATGATCTTAAAATCACAAGATGCTATTTTTATCAAAGATATGAAATGCTATTTATGAATCGATTTTGAAAGCTACGATAGACTGGTGTGACAAAACCCTGCGAAATTTTGAGTAAATGTTATTTTCAAACATCATATTCTGGAAGGAGTGTTATCTTGAAAGCCAAGAAGACTGTAGATGTCAAACGGCTCGAAATCATGTAAGCCGTGGTAGTAGTATTTTTCAGAGAACAACAATAAAGTATCCATGAACGTCAAGAAAAAAAAAATTCAAAACTTCTTTTCTTTATGACTTTGATATATACTTCTTTTTTTGCAAGGCGTATTATTATTATTGAATAATCTCCGATATTGGTCCCTAAAATGTGCAAATGTTAACTAGGCATTTCATTGGCTGAGGATGATGACTTTAAAAATTCAACTCTCATTGGGCTCAGTAAACAAAACCATTAAAGGAACAGAAAATTCTTTCAAAAGAATTGCCCAAATAAATCTATAAGTTCTTTGTTTCAGAAAAGAAGAATAAATCGAATTTTTCGTTCATGGTAATTCGTCCTCACCAAAACAATGTGCTGGCTGGCGCATGCATACAATTAAACCCGCATTGGGAAATATAACCTCGCTAATGCGACAAGACATCCCTCCCATCTCGTGTGAAGATAGCTCTTCAGACATTAAAATATTTTGGTTCTATGAAATCGAGCACAGATTTAGAAACTTGAAGAATTTTACAGTTGGCTGGATTTTTTTTTTCTTTTTCGTTTGGGATTTCGAAACTCATTAAGCTTGCTGGAATATTTCAAGAAGACGAACAATTGGGACAATTACATTTTCTCCTTACATCAACATAATTCATCCTTTAAACAAAGAAAAAGAAAAAGAAGAAAATTGCCATGGCTAGACTTTCTACAAACCCCAACCGGCCAGCAGCGTCGCTGCGTGCACCTCGCCCAACAACAAATATCGGAAATGCTGGGCTTTATCTGAATTTGCCAGGAGACCCTCCACTGAATGCCAATGCACGTAAAAGACGATATCGGCCCGGCACTAATGCCTTGCGTGAAATCCGAAAATTCCAGCGGGGCACCGATCTCTTGCTCCGGAAACTCCCGTTTTCTCGTCTCGTGAAGGAAATTGCCGAGATGTACATTGGAGCAGAATATGGTATTCGTTGGCAATCAAATGCGATATTGGCACTTCAAGAAGCCAGTGAGGCGTTTTTAATACACTTGCTCGAAGACACAAATTTGTGTGCCATACATGCAAAACGGGTGACAATCATGCAAAAGGATATTCAACTTGCTCGTCGACTTAGGGGCCTGCTTTAGTTAATATTCACTTCGAAGGCTTTATGGTTTTTTGAAGGAAACTGCCAATTCATTTGCGAAAAGCAGGTCTTTTTGTTGAGTAGATTGGGCGGGCATTGGTTAAATATAGTTTTGTGCATCATTCAATAAATAAGCCGTTTGGTGAATCAACGCGATTTCTAAACTGTGTCTTTTAACTTAGAATTAAAAACACCTATAACATATAAACATTGTGTAAACTAAAATCGATCCTGCGAAATCTACCAAGAACATAAAGCGAAAACGAAAATCCCTTAACGTCGTACTGACCGCATGATTCTTAGGCCAGCTGAACTCAAATGAGAACTGCGAGATATCTACTCCTCTTCCTTTAATTGGGAGAATTCCTCCATATCAACGTCGTCTATACTCTTCTTTCGTCCGCCATCGCCGCGGCTTTTTGGGTTTGGGTTGCCGTATATTACCGTGGTTGTACCATTTGCATTCACCTTAAAGTGAGTCTTCAGATGCTGTGCCAAGTTATCCGATCTCAGAAACTTCTTTTCACAGTACTTGCAATGGAAAGGGCGGATGTTTGAGTGCACCGACCTTATATGGCGCTTCAAGTGCTCCAGGCGCTTGAACTGCTTCTCGCAATCAGGGCAGGGAAAAGGTTTGGGCTCATCATCACCAGCATCGGGTCCAGAAGTGCTCACGTTTGGCACTATTGAGTCCTGATTCTGCTTGGCATCTATCTCCATCAGGTTAGAATCAATGGCAACTTCTTCACTGGGGAAATTCGCTTTGAAATTGTGACCGCGATCAGGCACAGTTACATTAAGAGCGTCAAACGCAGCAGCTTCAAATGCTTCATCATGTTTGTCCTCTTGTCTTGAAGATGAGTTTAGCGTGAGTGACTTAGGTGTGATGGAAAGCGAGGCCCTGTCCTGACCACCTTTTTGTAACAATTGCAAAAACTGGGCCTGTGTCTGCAGTTGTGTATGTAGTTGAGCCTGACTCATACTTAAGGAAAGACCCGTTGGTAACGAGACTTCGGGGATTGACGAGTTATTAACCGATTTCCGCCGGCGGCGTTTTTGGTCGATGGACAATGTACGCATAGCCTTGGTGGATCCATCTTCAGTGCGTGGCGAAACAACCTGGATGGAGTTCCGGCGAGCCCAGCCCGGTTTCAGTACGCTTGTTGGAGTCCGAGCTATGCTGGGCGCTGGTTTTTCGGTTATCACATCCGCGGTATTGTTGAGCCAGTAGGTAATGGCACTAACACATTCGTCGTTCATAACGTACGGATTTAGTGGGGTGTTTAGAGCAGACGCAGCCAGTGAAGGATTCAGCGATGCTGAGGCATTACCTCGCTGATTAGCTTCGAGGGAGAGCGCCTGCGCATGCCCTAGTTCAGATTTTTGCCCGGCCTGGACTGTTTCCAGGATAGGTTCCACCAGCTCCTGAATCTCATGAATAGAATTCTGTTTAGAGAAGAATGTCGTTAGCGAAGGCGACAGTACGGAAGAAGGTAAGATGTATCGCGTCGCTGTGCGAGCAAAAGTGTTCTCTTGGCGCCCATTGCTAGCAAAAAGCTCCTGGCTTTCAGTGGTACTTCCACGGTGACTTGAGCTTGCCACTACTTGTCCTGTCGTGCCAGGGGCGTTGCCGCCCAATAGGTACCGTGGATTTACTGTACGTTCCTCGGTGGAAACTTGCAGTTCTGCTAATACGCCATACAAGTCCGGCGACGGCAGTTTCAGGCTGCTGTGTGCACGTAAAGACATGCGGTTAAGCTGCTCGACTGCCAGCAGAAACCGGCGTCGGTGTGAGTAATGCATGTCAAACGGACTGGTATATTTCATGGGCGCCTGCAACGCTGCCGTATAATTGTAGTCGAAATTTGCCATCAGCAGCAGCAGCAGCAGCAGCGCATGTGCCGCCAAATCGGCAATATCGCCACCGAGCGAAAAAGGGTCAGTGGTATACAGTGGCGCAGAGTTGTAGTTAAAAAATACCTCGTCGTTGAGATCAATTGCATCGGAATTTACCGTCGCAAGCTGTGCTGGTGGTGGGATCCAATCATGTAAGCCTAACGCCGGACCGGATCCATTTCCATGCCCATGCCCATGTGCCGACCCGGATCTAGTTCCGGGTCCAGTTCCAGTTCCAATTCCCGTTCCGGCGCTTGACCCCGCTGATGGTGGCTGCATATTCAGATGCATATTTTGTGTTTGAGGCAGCAGCAGAAGGGACAGCGGCAAAAAGGGGGGCACTGCTGAATTTTTTGAAGGCGGTTTTGAAGGCTTTTGTTGGGTGCTGAACCCTGAGCCCATGTCTAGAAACGAAGGCTCTAGGCTAAGTGGCTGGTAAGACATGCTTTTTAATTGATATTCTGTACAAAATCACCAAAAAAAAAGAAAATAAAAAATTATAGTAATATCAGGTTTTGGTTTGAGTCAAATTTCTTTCCTCTTCTTTTTTTTTTTTGTTTTCTCTCTCGTCAGGTGATGTGGTGTTATCACTGCTTGGGCGGCTATTTTCTTTGCCTTTGTTTATTCCGGATCGGAGTTGTTGCCGCTGAGTATCGATACTCCTATCTGTGGTTTAAATAACGTGGGCGGTTGAATTTATAAAAATAAAATGAAAAATAAAAACAAAATTAAGTTTTGTGAGTGAGAAAGACGGAAAAGAAGAAGAATTAGTAAAACGTGCTTTTCGGTAATTCTGAGCCTCGCAAAAGTGTAGATTGGTCACACGTCGTAGAGTAAGGTTATGTAACAACAAGTGGCTTCGGGCTGTGAGGATTACCGTCCGGCAAGTGCTATTAATATTTATGGCTTGTTCTGTTGTTTTTCTTTTCTCGTTCCCCACTTGAAGTTGATTTCCCCTATATCAACTATTAAAAAAACAATGTTTTAGTAGAAAATGTGTGCTCTACTAGGAAAGAGAAGTCAAACAATCGTGGAGAAACGTTCCGGTATCTGAAGGCGGAAACAATGGTATGGCTCGCTGTGATAGATAACAGATAAGCGGTGAGGCCGAGAAATGTACATAAAAAAAAAAAAAAAAAAAAAATGACGCCATACAGATAAACAAACATGATATCTCTGTTTTTTTATCATCATGCCCAACCTGTGCTGATATACAAGCAAGAAACAAAAAAAAAATAGAATGAACAGAGTAAAGTAACAAAGTACCACAAATTAAACTTCCGGTTTCGAATTGTGGTGTTTATCTCCACAGGCAATGTGAGAAAGTTAGCGTTGTTACTAATTATATTTTTTGAGCCTTTTCTTTTTTTCCTTATTTTTTTTTTTTTTTTTTTTTTTTTTTCTTGAATTGTGCGCGCGCCCGTCTCGCACCTCAGGCCAGAAATCTATTGTGTGGCGTGGTTACATCATAGCCTATTGCTGGCTCAAACAGACAGTTAAAAAGGCAGGCAGGTGCAGTAATTTTCGGCGGGTTTTCTTTAGAAGAAAAGTGGTACGAGTACGAAGCTTGCAAAAAGGTGAAATTTTTGTTCTTGTTTTTTCTGAATTGAGGTTGATGGTCGGAAGAGATTCTTTTTCTTGGGGCGCTATAATTGACTCACTTGCACGTGAGTTGTGCTCGCGCGGGCTAAACCTTCCGCAAAATTGCTATGGTTCGTATTTGTTTTGCTGGTGCTGCGTGGGGGCCCGGGGGACATCTTGGTCATTGACGCCTTGAAGAAAATTCCTGAAATTTTTGACATTTAACAGAAACATCCGTCGATTTCCGTAGACTCGAAACAATGTGGCTTTCTATCTTCTGCTAAGCCTTGAAGATGGGATTTCGCTTTGAAAAAGCCCCATATATGTTTTTTTGCACAAGATGCACAAGATTGCCAGCAAATTGTTCTTGCTGGGAAAGGTCCTTTTTTCTTATTTTTTTAAGATTCATCTTTTTACGTAGCATTAGCTCCGAGTATCTTACCCAATCGTTACTTCTAAAACCAAATTATAGAAAACCTATAATATATCGCCTGTTTACCTCCGGGGCCTCAAGTAAAATAACTAGAGTTGAAGCTCGGACTTTCTTATCTGTTTTCACTCTGCTTTGAGATTTTTATACAAAAATATATTCGTTGCATTCATTTCTTTTTTGGCTAAAGTAAAAGAAGTTTTCAAATTTATAAAGATAAAAAGAATAAACAAAAGAATCACGAACTCATTATTTAGGATCCGGTCAAGCAGTTCAAAAACACCGGATTCTTTTCAAAACTCTCGATGTAATTTTTTTTAAAAAAAATTGCGATTAGTTATGTTTCTCCTGGTTGCTTTTGAAATTAGACAAGAAAACTTGTCAGAGGACATCTTTTCTATTTTGATGAGTCCTTACATTTTCCTCACTTACTAAAAAATTCAAAACAGACTCTGAGAGCATTGCTGTCTATTTTGTGTTTTCAAACAGAATTTGTCAAAACTCAATAACAAAGAATATTTGAGGATCCGTGGCGGTATTCTTCCATATTTATATATATTTATATTATTAATTATTAACTTTGCTAACCTCTGTTGCGATCTCCCAAATTAATGTTTGTCTATTAGTCCTCATTATTCAATCGTCTCTTCAATTCATCTCATCAAAATATCTTGGAAAAACTTTCTTCATTTATCTGCTCTCTCCCGAGCTATTGTGGTCCAGACCTTTAATCGAAGCCAGATCGGGCAAAGGCGCCGACTCTTCATCTTCCGGCTTGGAATTCTCAGCATGTACCCATTTTTTCATAAACTTCACAAGAATCTGTGCCGTAAATACCTGTTCGGCCTGGTACAAGACCAACGGCACCAACAAAATACCCAACTTGCTATTGTTAGATCCGTACTCTGAAGAAACAAGGGAAACACCCAAGGCTGCAGTTTTCGCAGGCCCACACAACATCATCGAGACCGTGTCACGGCGATTATAGTAAAAAGGACGGAAAATCTTATATGACCACTTATACACAGTGGAGGATTCTGCAGTTGGTTCAGTGGGGAACAAACGCAAAAGAAACGCGGGCCTCAGGTAGAAAAACACAATAACAGTGAAGAATAGGTAGATCCCAATATTGAAAAATACTAAGAAAATGATCGACGCATGACTCACCGAGGTGAATGCGTGTTGTGCAAACGCAGTGGAAAATGATTGGTACATGATCAAAAGCAACATGAATGAGCCGACTTTGTTGAGCTTAAATGTAGTCAAACACCACTTTGTTTGTTTTGGAATAATGTTCTGCACAACTTGCCCCACAAAAAGTGGCACAAACACGGAAAGACCGATTTGTTTCATCACATTCGCATACAATTTCTGTACACTGATACTGGCCTCATTTGTAGGATTGCCAAACTCCCAAGTTCCGGTCAAGTACATTTGCACAAGTGCAGGGGTAATGAACGCACCCAACAAGTTTCCAATGACAACCTCACAAACTGTCAAGATATCGTTTCCATCAGCTGCTTTAGTCATCACCACATTTGAAGAGACCGTGGTTGGACATGAATGTGTCACTATAAGTCCAACCAAAAGCCAGTTATCGATGGCTCCGTCATGTGACGCCTTGATTCCAGACGCGATTCCGTATATGATGGCCGATGTGATCAAGAACGAAGAGGTCAACACTGTGAAATGAGCACGCCAATGAGTTAAATTAGCGGCCAAATCCTTGCTCTTGATCGAGAGTCCTGAAATAAGAAAAATCACAGCTACGGCACCATATTCAATCGAGTATTGGGCCTTCACTGTACCTCCTTGCTTGGCAAAATTGGGCCATCTCCATGCAAGCACAATAAACACCGCTAGAAGAATGAAAAACCATTGTGCAAGAAGAAAGTCGAAAACTTTTTTTGCTGTTTTATACGGTTTTGATTCCGTTAATGCCGAGGCCATTATGAGTGTGCCAAGAATAAACCAGCCTGGTGTAAGTGTAGATCGGCGCTGTGAGACCTCGAAATAGAAAAAAAAAGAAATTGGAAAAAAAATAAATATAAATGACGCGATAAGCTTGAGGCATTTGTATTCTCGGACTTCTGTATCGCATGCCGAAGGTGCACTATGATTCGTGTGCACGTGACCAAGCCACAGATAAAGTTGACTGCTTAATGTCAAAATTTGCGTGTGCGCAAGACCGCGACGTATTTACCGATTTAGGCGTTTGCATTTCTGTCGCTTGTTAGTATGATGGATTTTGTGCGATCCTATCATTGAAAGATGGCTGAGGAGAATACCTCATGTTACGAAAAGCGAGGAGATTTACATAATTTCTTTTAAAAATTTCAACTTTCAATGAATTTAAATGAATTCAAAGAATAAGACGTAAGTACCCGAATGCCGGAGCTTACTTAAATTGAGCATTGTTTCTCGTCACTTATTAGTGTGTGACTCTGAATTTTATCACACCACCTGAAAGAATAAAAGATCTTTGATTGTTGCTGTGCAATCACAAAGTTTCTAATTTTTTTCTCTTTCCCATATTAATGTGTGTGTTGGGCTAAACTTTTCAAGTAAGCCACTGGGCTGAATTCTCGCTTCTGCTGTTCTATCCATAAGTTCCAGGTTTTCGGGCCTAGGCGCACTTAGTATTCTGCAGCAGCTGCCTCAAGGTGGTCGCGCTGTCATGCGGTAGATTTGCCCGTCCGACCATGCATTGCATTTCGTTTCCAAAACGGGAAGGATGTAAACACTCAAAAAATAAAAAAAAAATAGAGAAGAGAAAGCAAGAGCCCACACCGGTGCGAGTGCACAGAAAAAACACGAATAACATTAGCAAAGAGGTCGGTCACGAGTGCTAGCCATCAACTACAACTTTTAACCTTTTATTTAGTTTTTTTATTTTATTTCGCGGTATTTTCTTGCCTTACCACCTAAAGCAATCATTGCTATTAACTGATCCCTTGGCTTCACAATTTTTTTTTTTCCTCCTCCACTTCAAATTTATCCAGCCATCCATCGATAATTGACATGACCGCCCCGGAAAAAGCATTTGTCAATCTGTTCTGGGGGCAGAAAGATGATGGGTTCCCCGCCATACAGATGAGAATCAAAACATCGCTCCGAACGCTTCATGAACTTCTTGAATTTTTGAAAGAGAAAGTTGCAATTGAAAAAGAGTATAATAAACGGCTAGGCAAACTTGCATCTTCAGTGACACTAGGCTCAAGTGAGGTGGGTAGTCTTAAAATTGCATTGGACAAGCTTCAGCACGAGTCGGAAAACATGATTGCCCAGAATCAGACGTTTATCCGAAGTGTGCTGGTGCAAAACTATGAGCGCCTCCACCAATTCTACCAAATGTACCATAAACATACCAACAAACTTGAGAGCCACATGCTGAAGGTGCTTCAGAAAAAACAGGAGTTTGCTCAGTATCTCGAAAACGCCAAAGAAAAGTTTCGTGTTGCATGTGGACAACAAAAAACCCTCACTTTGCTTTGCCAGACTACTTGGGGCAAAGAGCTTGAGAAAAACACTGCTAAACTTCATAAAGTGCAGCACGGATTGACCGGGCTCCAAGAAACTTACCAGCAAGCAGTGCGCAAATATGCCGAAATGCACGAAATCTGGGTGAGGGATTGGTCACTTTCTCTTCTGAACATCTACCAGTTGGAAATCGAGCGGATCCAAATCTGCAAGCTCAATTGCTTTGCGTATTGCAACCATATCGCGTCTCTTTGCGTGGAATGGGATCTGGCTGTTGATAATGCCCGTTCAACCTTTGCCAAAGTAGGGGCGCCACGTGATGTGTGTGATTTTGTGGAGACTTATGGCACTGGTAGCCAAATACCTGTACCGCCAGATTACGTGGATTTCCTCAATGGGTTTGATGAAACAAGAGAACCGAAGATCACCATTGCTAACTTCAAGGATCCTGATTACACACAGATTTTATCACGAACTTTTTCCACACATTCTAACATTATGGGAGGCCGGCAAACACAAGCGCCTGATTCCAAATCGCAACAAGCAAACGGCTCTGCGTTGCCATATACACCACAGAAACCTGCAGCTAACAAAACACTTCCGCCAATAAAAGAACCACTTTCGCCACAAGCGGTGCAAAAACCTCTTGACACGAGAAATAACGAGGCTACTTTACGTCCCAAGCAGCCAGTGGGGCAGACGCTCCAGAAACAGCCGTCTCATAACAGTAACTATACTTCGGGTGCAGAGGATCGCCATGATGTGTTTGATAGACAGCCTCGAATGCACAATTCAAACACGCTGTCGGATTACTCGTCGCCTACAAACTACTCGGCTCATACCGGGAGAAGCTGGTCTTCGCCCAGGAAAAAGCTGGCGCAGGAAGTGCAAAAGGAAATTAATCGCCGCCTGCAAGACTTGTCGGAATTGCTCTCCGCTTCTCCGAAAAAGACCCCTACTCTGGAACGTCGCAAAAGTGTACCTCTTGCCAAGGATTTCTCGATTGATTTTATCGCCAAGGCATTAGAAGATTTGAATGCGGGTGGTGACGGCGATGTGAACAAATTCCGGCGGTCTGTGCGGCTTGAAAATGACACCCCTTCTAATCCAGCCCCAACTCTGGATTTAGTGGATGATTCCCAGGAAACGGCAAGACGTTATGATTCAATTACGTTTCGCAGCCCAGAACGCAGTGTGATGCAAAATCCTCCACCGTTTGCTGCTGCGGCTTCAGATGAACTGTTGCAGACAGTAGTGAAGAAAGCTCTGCCTGCAAAACAAGATAAGGAACAATACAGGCATATGCATACACGTTCATTGCTGCAGTCACCCACGAAATCTTACGTGAATCTACATACACTAGTGGAAAACGTGACACCAGTGACCAGAAACAAGTACGAGACAAAGGCAGTGGCCAGATATAGTTATAAGTCACGTGAACAGGGCGAGTTGACGTTTAAAAAGGGCTGGCATATGTATGTCATTCACAAACAGGAAGATAATTGGTACGTGTGTGAATTGGGAGAGAATTGCGGCGAAGACAGGGGTCTGGTGGGGTTGGTGCCTTATAATTATGTGGTGGAGGGCGACCAGGTGTTCTAGACTCTGATCTATTAAATACAAGAAACGGTTTATTATTATCACAATTTAGAAGTAAAATACGCAGTACGAATGAACTATAAAAGACTTAAAATAATTATCGTTCCCTGGATACAAATAATAAACAAAATATCTTAGATACATAAAAGCAAAAGGATTCCAACGAAGGCCGTTTTTCCATCATACAGTTGCTGTCCTCGGATTTAGCAACTGCCCGCCCTTCCCGTATTTTTACGGCAAGTTCACGCAAGTGGCGAGACGCGGGCACAAGCTAAACTGCACGTGGTGCAATAGAGCCCTGGATACATAAAGACGCAATTGCCGTTCTGGACGATCCTCCTAAGGAGTTTTTTTTTTCTTCAGTTTATCCACCATGCCTATCAAAGACTTTACGCAAACAAAATCCCCTCCATATGAGTTGAGTGATATCCCACCTCTTGTAATTGGTGGTACTGTTTTCAATACGCAGTATTCGGAAGACCCGGATACAATGCCGATCACGGAAATTCTTCAGGTGGCGTTTGAAAAAGGATTGGTTGCACTTGATACCTCTCCTTACTATGGTCCCTCTGAAATTTTACTCGGAAATGCCTTGGATAAAATCCGTGGCGACTGGCCCCGTGAAAAATACTTTATCTGCACAAAAGCAGGCAGAATCAGATTGGACGAATTTGATTATTCCAGAGCCCTGGTCCGCAAATCTGTACTCAGATCGTTGGAAAGATTGAAGACCTCGTATTTGGACTTGGTTTACATGCACGACATTGAGTTTGTGCCGGAGGAAGAAACTTACGACGCATTGAAAGAGCTCGTGGCTTTGAAAAAAGAGGGAATCATCAAGAACTTTGGCGTTACCGGTTATCCAGTGGACTACTTATTGAAAGTGGCTCTTCAGTGTAAAAACAAGTATGCGGCCGAAATCGGTCCGCTTGATGCTATCTTATCGTACTCGAATGGGTGTATTCAGAACACCAAGCTTTTTGAAGTGAGAGACCGCTTTTTCAACGATGCAGGGATCAAAAAGATATTCAATGGCTCGGTGATTAGTATGTCACTCCTTCGCTCGGGTAAGACCCACGACTTCCATCCTGCCTCCCAAGAACTCAAGGATGTTTGTGATAAAATTGCGCAGAACCTTTTGAAGAAAGACCAGGTGGAGCTTGCAGAATTGGCTACGAGATTTGCGATTGAAAAAACTTTGTTTGATTCGAAAACTGATGAGCATGGACATTTGGTATGGAACAAGAGATGCTCGGTTGTGTTGGGTGTTTCCACTGTGGAGGAATTGACATCTGCTATCAGAGGCTTTGAGCAAGTGAAAGTAAACAATAACGGAAAAGACCATGAACTTGTTGAACGTGTGCAACAGGAGTTAGGGCCCGACCATCTCAACGAAACATGGCCTAGTGGAATAGAGCATAGTGTGTAAATGTCTTCGGATCAGTACGTCAGTATGCTTTAACTTTTCAATTGGCTATATAAGAGGTTTAGCCAGAAACGATTGGAATAGTAAGAATAAAATGAAAATCTAACGCAGTATTTATTTATATAGTTATAAACAAGTTCACTTCATATTGCAAAGAACAAAAAAAAAAAAGTGAAAGAAAAAAAAAACGACAAAAACGCAACATTTATTCATAAATAAGTTCACCACCCTGATTCCAACACGTGGGCGGGGCGCACGTGACCCATTGTTTGCTTGCCCCACACGCGAGATGGGTTCAAGACGTGTCTCGTCTTTCATTCCTAATACAAAAACACTTGAGTCAATCATGGCATATAAAACCGGAGCTAGTAAACGCCCAGCAGAGACAGAAACCCAGTCTGTTTTCGAGCTTGACAAGAAAAAGCAGGTTACGGTGCGTAGCTTTAATGGTGTGAATTTGGTGGATATCCGTGAGTTCTATATCGATAAGGATACCAAGGAAAAGAAACCAGGGAAAAAGGGAATTTCATTGACTCAGGAAGTGTGGGCTAAATTGTTAGAGAAAAAGGACGAAATTGATTACGCGTTGGGACAGTTGGATGGTAAGAAGAGAAAGGTTGAGGAATCAGAAACTGCACCTGCCCCCAAATCGGAGCCCAGCGAAAACAAAGACGACAAAGATGAGGTTGAAAGTGAAGAGCAGTAAGATTATGCTGAAGGTTTGAAATAATAAGCTCATATTTACCAAAAATGGTAATTTTGTCGAGTTTTGTCTTTCTAGAATTAAGAAGAGCATAGAGAATAAAAGAATTAAGTGTTTAACGTGTATTCCTGAAGAGTATGGTGTAATACATGAAATATCCGAGGAAGAAAAATCGACAAAATCTGATAATAAAAGCGCCGATGAGTGGAAATAGATTTGGTGACTGGAATATTCCTATAAAAGGAAATGCGAAGCGAAGTACATGAACAGACGGACATAAAACGCCTTTCTACTCTATATTAGAAACAAATTCCCTCTCAAAGCTTTACTTTGTAAGTTCACGAAAATACTGTAATAAATCGGTTCTTCCTGAGTCAAGGATATGTTACAGTTCAATGACATTGAATGCGGAAAGAATATATATTATCTAAGGAACTCTGATCATCGAAAGAGTCAGCGGAATTATTCCCAGTATTTTCCAAGTCATAAAAAAATAAAACTTCAAATGCATATTTTTAAACCAGGACACCACCAACGTCGAGCGCTCAATAGCAATAACTAAGGAAATTATACAGAACACCACGAATCCCAATCTAATCTATTGTCGTGTGACAAAAAGCGCAACCAAAGCCGTGCGCGGCCTCATGCACGTGATTTACATACCTGCACACAGAGATAAGTTTCTGCGGCTGTCCCGTGTTTGGTTGCTGACGAAGTTATAAGCCTCTATCAACCATGTTTCCTCCTTTTCACTTAGATAACAACTCTTTCTGGAAGCGTCTGATTCTTTTCTGTTTTTAACGAAAACAGCAGCTGACATATTTACAATTTAAGAGGCTTCAAAAAACCTCTTTCTTCGTTCACGAATTCTGAAACATTGCACCTCTTCAGAATTTAATTGAAACTTTTTATCCTTTTTTTTTTTTCATTTATTATTTGTCTGTTTTGATCCCTGGCGGCTAACTCACGAATAAACAGAAAATCAAAAAGCAATAAGAAGCATAAGAAGAGAAAAAGGGGAAATACAGAGACTTCAGAGCAGAAATCGGGAAGACGTTAAAGAACTGCCCTTACACGATTTACAGCACATCATGGCGAAGAAACTGAAGAGTCGCACAAAAAGACGCGGCGGGCATAAGAAAAACCCCGCTCATGCACAAGGAGCAGCGGAATTCCACCGCGAGTCACAGACGCTGCAGGCACAAAACCCCTTCCAACATACCGAAGATCCTTTTGCAGCACACCACTCGGACGATTTCGGGGCGTTTACTGCGGGTAGACATAGCTACTCGGGCGATACTGCGCGCGCACGTGCGCCTTTAACCGACCGGAATCTCCAGACCTTGCTCGAGCAAAATGATCCTGCCCATAGCAGACACCGGAATGGAGCCGTGGCGCTTGACATGGACCAATACACACGTGATCAGCATGGATACGGCGGTGGTCATGATCGGGAACATGAACGGGATCTTGATGATGTCAGTTTGTACAGCCACGATCTGCACAAACTGCTGCTTGAATTTGGCCAGCTGAATCCGTCGCTGGACCACCTGAGCGACCTGACATCATTGGACGATGTGTGTTTCCCGGACTACTACGAAGGACTGCGGGACGCTGGTGCTACTGACACTGCGGCATGGCCCGACCTCCTGATTCTCCAGGAATTCATCCTTGAGGAGCAGGATGAGTTAAAGGAAGCCATGGATGAAGTGCCTGCGGGCGTTAACTTCCAGTACCCAGTAGCGCGCAAGGTGTCAGCGGTTGCTGCTAGTGGCGTTGATGGTGGCTTGAATGCATTTGCAGCATCCTCAGGCGCATATGGTGACGATGGCGCCGTGCTGCCCACTAGTGAAGACACGCCTTTCCTCAACTCTGTGCAAATCGATGAAACCACACTGATGAGACTGGCAGATCTGTCTTTACGCGTCCGGCCCAAGGCCATTCAACCATGGGAAAAGTCGCGCGAAAACGTGCCCACCATCTTGAACAATAAGAAAAACGTGGAGGCTACCTACCGCTTCACGTACTTCCGTGAAGATGTCAGTGGTACCATTCACTCCCCTACGCTTTCAGGGCTCATCTCCGACTCCGATAAGGCTAATATGACCAACGACCAGATCCTTCACAAGTTGCACTCGTTGTTTTGTCCCAATGACAGCCCCATGTTGCCCAATGGTACTGCAAATGCAGCTACGCCTTCTCTTGTGCCTGACTTGACCGTGAGCAATGCCGACTCCCTTTCTGCTCCGTCCATTGCCGCTAGTGGAACTACTCCTTCAGTCCATGGCACGCATTCGCGCAACCAGTCGCAAAAATTGGACTCGTCTGTTCCTCCCTCGGTGTCAGAAAAGCTCGCGTCATCTTCTGCTCAGGAAAATACACATGTGGCGCCATTCTGGCTCGACATTACTGACCCTCTGGAAGAGGAAATGAAGGTTATTTCGAAGACATTTGGCCTCCATCCTTTGACTACCGAGGACATCTTCCTTGGAGAAGCAAGAGAAAAAGTCGAGTTATTTCGCCAGTACTATTTCATCTGCTTCACGTCATTTGATATTGTTTATGAGCGTCGTAAACAACGTGCAATGGAGCATGAAAAGAAACTTACAAAATTAATGGAATATGATCAAGAGGGCCACAGTACCTCGCAAAAGAAGAACAATATCTTGCAAAAAGTGAAAAAAATGTTCAGTGACGATTCTCGCTCGGGAAAGTCTCCATCTAAAGTTTCCGTCAGCCACTCTACTGTTTCGAGAAATAATCGTATCAGAAGTGGCGAATTATGCCCCTTAAATATGTACATGATCATTTTCGAGACAGGTGTCTTGACATTCCATTTCAACCCTACTCCACACCCAATTAACGTTAGAAGACGTGCACGGATGCTCAAAGATCACTTAACTGTGTCGACTGACTGGATTTGTTACGCGTTGATTGATGATATCACCGACTCTTTTGCCCCCATGATCGACAGTATCGAGCAAGAGGTGTATAATATAGAAGATGAGATCATGAAGATGCACTCCGGTGACCATAGTGACAATGATCTGGATGACGATGATCTGGATCCCGAGGAAGAGTTCATTGGACGCCGTCCTGCTACTCAAACCAATGACGTCTTCTACAGAAGACAGCGGTCTAGGTCAGTTGTGGAAGCGCCAAAGATTCTGCAATTCTTACGGAATCGCAGTAAAAGAGGCTCCGGTGGTGAGTACATATCTCTAGGCTCTGGGCGGTCTATACGCAGCACGACAGTTCTGTCGACCACCAAATCAACACTGTCGAAGATTGTTGCTTGGAAACGCAAGGGAGATATGTTGAGGCGTATTGGTGAGTGCAGAAAGCGTGTGATGTCTGTAATGAGACTCTTGGGAACTAAGGCTGATGTTATTAAAGGCTTCAGTAAGCGCTTCAGTGAGAATGAAACTATCTCCAGCCCCAAAGGGCCTCTCGATCCTAAGAATAATCGTTTGGCTCTGAAGCAAGAAATTTTGATGTACCTAGGTGATATTCAGGATCACATCGTGACGATGGTTCAATCCTTAAATCATTATGAAAAGCTCTTGGCACGGAGTCACTCCAACTACTTGGCCCAACTTAATATTGACATGACAAAGGTGAACAATGACACGAACGATATTTTGGGTAAGGTTACGATTCTCGGTACTATAGTATTGCCCATCAATGTTGTTACTGGTTTGTGGGGTATGAACTGTATCGTTCCGGGACAAGACCACGAAGGATTGACGTGGTTTAATGGAATTTTGGTGGCGATTTCTGTGTTCAGTATCGTGTCGTACATTTACGCCAGAAAAGTCACCGGGTTGTGATATGTAATTAGTAATAAGTGAATGTAAAGTTTGGTTAACCCAAATTTGTTTATGTACCAGGTGCCGTAATTTTTTTTTTCTGATCCACCGCCCGCAGCATGCAACAGAAGCCAAGTGCATCCCGAGCAATGCAAAAGTAATGCTCGGAGGAACATGCAGTTTGAGACGTCGACATCCGCCACCAAGTATTGGCGTGCACACGACCAGCCAGTTGTGCGTGTTCGCATTCATTCATGAGTTTCAAAGTCTACACTCACAAGTCACTGAAAAGTCAGTTTCTACATCACAAAACTCATTATTTTTAACCCTCCGTTTCCTCCGAAAAGCATATATTCCATAAAACATAAAAATGACTCTTCAAATGACCTTGGTGTTTGGCGCCCTAGTCTCGCAAATGGCGATTGTGGCGTTTTTGCTATTGCCCTTGCCTCATATGATTCGGTCTAAAATCGTGAATGGATGGGCATCATTGCGCCAAAATTCGAACTACAAAGTGGGGCTGATTTTCATTTCCGGTATCTTGGTGCTCCAGTTTGTGGACTGTTTACAAAAGCTACAAAAGTTCCACCGCAAGCAAAATCTGGATTTTGCCTCTGGTCCACAAATGGGTGGTGGCCTTCTGCTGGACCAGCTTGCATCTAAATTTTATGCCCAGCGCAATTTATACTTGAGTGGAGCAGTTCTCTACTTGGGTTTGTCAATCCATACTGTGCTCCTGATTTTGGGTAAATTGGTGGCAAAAGAAATTCTTTACCGGACTGCACAGAACGAGGGTCAGAAGGACGGCTCTGAACAAATCGACACGTTGAAAGAGCAGATCAAGAAACGTGATGTCGAAATTGCTGCCATGAAGAAACAGATTGAAGGAGTGCAAAAGGCTTATGATTCCTTAACTAAGGCCACCGAGCGCTCAAAAGATGACTAAGTGTTGGATTAGCGTGGAAAAATTGTTTTTTTTTTAAAAAAAATTGGATTAACACAGAATTCAATTGAACATTTCTCTTGTTTGTGTCTTTTGAAATTATCGTTTTTGTGTTTAGCGGAAGCAATACCATTTGATTGAAATGTTTGGTAAATGAGACAAGACGCAGCTCCCGTGATCACGTGATCAATGGAAAATGTGTACTGTCTAACATGCAGTAGTTACGTAAGAAGCTGAGAACTCTCAAATCTCGACTGTATTGATTTTATAGGCGCCTTGTTGTTTTCTCGAAAAGGTATAGACCTCTCCTTTAATATACTTCGCCTGACCGACACTAACCTAAATATAACCCCTTTTTCACTTTTTTTTTTCTTCTTTACTCTTTTAATAAGCGATTTTAGAAAATTGAGACGATTAAGATTAGTGAGGAGTAATTTTTCCTATCGAAATAGGCTGAGACATACCAAAGATTTTGAGAGGTGCGAGCTATCATCGTAACCGACTACACATCCCAATTCCTGAGGTTAAAAAAAAGTACCTTGAGCTTGAGTGTGTTTCACATTTTCCGTAATTCAGGGGCTTGCCGCTCGAATAAAGCTTCTAGCGCAATGCAATGCTTGTCACGGAGGCATATGCACATGTATCATGTACCCTGTGCGAATCCTTAATTTGAGTCTGCACTTATGCTCACCCACATGCTCAGCACAAAATCTGAAGATCTGAACAAAGCTTAAAAATGGTAGCTCCAACAATAGCAACATGTTTTGAGTTCATGAGCAACCGATTCATTGGATCTCAGCCATTTTTTCCCTTAATTTCTACAAACTTTCTTGCTATAATTTACTAATGGGACAAATTAATCTATACATTACATTACTAATACATCAATACTCACTTCTTGTCGGACTCCTTCTTCTCCTTAATAGCTGGAGAGACCTTCTGAGGATGGCTTTGAATTTGTTGAGGTTGCTGGCTCTGCTCGTAGGGCTTCTGAGGCTGGCTGCTACCCTGAGGTGCTTGCAGGTACCCGCCGTAGGTCGAGTACATTGGAGCCTGTGTATAAGACGAGTAGCCGGCACCAGTAGACCCAGCACCAGCACCAGCAGCACCACCTTGGTTATAAGCGTAGTATTGGTTATAGTATGGTTGCTGAGAGTAGCCGTAAAGCTGTTGCTGAGCCGCCAATTGCTGTTGCTGCTGTTGCTGCTGTTGTTGTTGCTGGGGAACTGCAGCGGCACCAGACGCGTCGCCCAAACCGCCAATTGACCCAGCAGCAGTTTGCATGTATTGAGATGGGTACAGCTGGTAATAACTGGCGTTTGCAGTAGCGGCGTTTGACGCAGAAGCGGTGGGGTAACCGGTAACGGAAGCAACTGGTGCTTTAGGAGCCACAGCGGGGGGAGCAGAAGTAGCGCCCGTGGAAGCACCTACCGCAGCTCCAGCACCAGTGGACGCGGTAGACGTTGGAGCCACGGGAGTCACACCGGTCTGGATGACCTTCTTGATGTCACGAACAAACAATGGATACAACAAGTCTACAATACGCTCACGCTGAGCCATGGCGAGTGCACGGTCGAAAGGAATCCACACACCCTTCAAGTGCATCGACCCAATCTTAACCACATGACGGATTTTTTCCAGCTTCAAGATACCATCACGGCGACCACGAGTCATCTGTGCCACGTTCAAAAGCTTGGTACCGTTAATCATGTTGTTGTCAGCACGACGCACCACGCTGA
>JAJMCO010000223.1:0-20148 GCA_030573015.1 Metschnikowia peoriensis | reverse complement strand
CATCCGCGAAAGCGTGTGAAGTTCCGAAAATTCGCGCTTGTTTGCCGGCACTTCTAAAAATACGTAATTCCAAGCTCTTCGCAAAGGGGGAGAGATTATTAAAGACAGCACGAAGGAGCCAATACAAAAAAAAATATCCTGGTTTATCCTTCGATTCAAAGATCACAATCCCGTCATTTTTTTCTTTTCTTAACGTTCGCTTGCGCTTTTTCGTACCACTGGAATCCTTTTATTCCAATCACCTGTCAGTCGTTAGTCTGAGCATCTTCCTCCGTCCTGCTTGAAATTAAAAATAACAACAACAGGCATCAAAGTCACATCCAAGAAAACTTTTCTCGAATTCAAGATGGTGCCGATCAATCCACAACCTAAAATCTGGGCCTTTCTTATGCTGGCGGCGCTTTTCTGCGGTATTCATGCATCATCGTCAGTTCCGATGTCAACTACAAATGCAAATTCAAATGCAAACGCCACATTAACTGCCGGTCCTCCCATGATCACCATGCCGATTTATGGTGTTAACGAACTCGAATATAACGTTTTTCTTACCGACGACACGGGCCAAGTGGCAACGGCTGGATTGGACGTTTACCAGCCGAATATATGGCTCTTGAACCAAGAGCAAGTGCTCTGTTACTCCACTGGCCCTTCGACAACTTCGCTCTTCACGCTTCCGTCGGCCAACTATAGCCTGTATTCGACAGATGCATGTGCCGATCTTGACGGGTACACGCCCATGATGACAACCACATTCACCACCGGTTCTCTCACAAGTACCGTGACTACTTTCGCTACTACTTTCCCCACAACGTCGCCGCTTAACGTCACGTATCCATTTAATGCATACGCGAGCGGTTTTTTCGCCAACGCCAACTTTTCGTTGGACACGTTAAGCAATAGCAGCAGCAGCAGCAGCAATAATAACAACAATGCTAATGGCTTGTCGGTAGGTAGTGTGCTGTATCTTCTTGCCAACAGCACAAACTATGGAACTGGCAGTTTTGGGCTTGCGGGCCCTTCAAGGGGGAACGGCGTGTTTGATAACTTGAAAGCACAAAATCTCATTTACGGAAACGGATACTCGGTCTACAGTTTCTGCCAGGTGAACGATGAGGATCTTGGCGGATACCTTCTTTTGGGGTCGGTTGACCAAAAATTGTACACGGGAAACTTGTACGCGTTCCCCCAGATCCCGCATCAGGGCTGGGGCGACTCCAACTCGCTTTTGCCCATCTTGCAGTTGGATTCGGTTTCGCTTCTTGACCTCACCACTTCGCAACTGGCAAGTATGTACAGTGGGGGCTCGATACCTGCCCTTCTTGATTTCACTCAAAGCCAATCGGCGTTGCCTCGCTCATTTATCATCAATCTTGCTCTCCAAACAAACGCCGTCTACGTGCCGAACTACGACTCCTGGGTATTCAATTGCTCGCAAGTAAACAATATTAACGCATCACTCCAATTTTCCTTTGGCCCATTATCCGTAAGTGTGCCGTTTGGCTCCTTTATTCGGCCCACTTACGTCTCCAACTTGACCTTTTCCGATGGGCTGCTGGCGTGCACGTTCAATGTCTATCCGTCCGAAAAACTTGGATATTCTTATCTCGGTGCCAACATCCTCAAAAATATGTACTTTGCCATGGATAACGAGGGCGGGGTGTTGGCTGCGGCCAATGCAAACACAAACATCAAGCCAAATTTGCTGCTGACCACATCTCAAAACAGCAGCACTGTTGGTTATATCAGATCGGGTTACATTCCTTTCGCCACCACTACTCTGTATTCAAACAGTCCCACACTCACGTTTGGATCAGCAAATTCAAGTGCCCTGGTGTCAAATACGGGGCTTTTTTCAAATGCTATTATTACTTCAGGACACGTGTACATTTCGCTGAAAAAAATATCGTCGCTTAGAGCTACTGTGGCTGCTAGTGCTGCCACCACAAGATCAAGATCGGGAGGAGCTGGCTCCTTCAACAATGCCTTGAAGGAGCGCAACAATTTTGTGATTTATGCGATCTTGTTGATTGGAGGTATCATGGGGCTCGTGGCCATTTGAGAGAGAACTTATATATTCAAGAAATACGAGAATAAGAAAAACGGACATTTTCTACGTTGAAAATAATGATGATTATAATAATAATAATGATAATAAATACTCGTGTGAGACAGTGAATGAATGCATTTGTGTTGTAGATTAAACCACAAAAATGTATAGGAGGAATCTGGAAAAATAAAAAAAGCCTAGAGCTGTTTCAACTCCATATCTTCCAGTTGTCCCGACTGGCTTTCTGAATCTTGTGGCAAGGAAGCGTACGCCTTAGGTGGTATTGTGGAGTCTGCTTCTGTGTAGCGGAAGTAATTATACCATAGAATATCGAGAAACGTGAGCACTAATCCAATACAATTGATAGGGCTTAATGTGTCGCCAAAAATTAACAGGCCAAGCATGATCGTAAGGAGTTCCTTGAAGATTCCAGCAATAGAGAGTGTCAAGACTTGGGCCACGGAAAGAAGCTGGAATTCACAAAGCGTCATACAGAAGGCAAGAATGCCAGGGGTCACCATAAGTAAAATAGTCTCTAGCACGCCTTTTTCCACCCAAATCTGCAGTGACGTAAAAGCACCCCAACCTTCGAAAATGGTACCGAACAAAAAGAGCACAAGCGTCATTCCCGGCAGGATATAGAGGATGGTTTGCATGGGGTGCTTCGTATAATCGTTTTTCTTTAGGAGAATCTGAGTAAATGACCAACGCAAGCCGGAAATCGCCGACGCAGCCAATATAAGAATAACGCCAACAGTTTGCGAATCGTTATTTTCAGAAGATTGCCCGGACCGCTCGGTCATCATCATGACTGAAGCGCACATGACTAAAACAATGACAATAAGCCGCCAATTAAACCGCTCTAAACGAAACAAAAGGCCGAAAATAAGCACAAAAACCAAGCTCGATGTTTTGAGCATTGTGTATAGCGACAACGAGATATATTCGAGCGCCACATTACTGAGCCCAATGTCACCTGCAGAAGCCAAGGCACAGGGCAAGATTTGGGTTATGTATGTAGCGAGAGGAATGGCTAAAGATGCCAAAAACGAATGGGCATTTGTGTTCACTGCAGGGCGGAGTTTGGGCCGCAAATAGAGCACGCCTGTGCTTAGTGAAAAGAGACAGATCTGGTGGAAAGCAGTCACGAAAAGTGGGAATCGAAAGTTCAATCCACTGCCAAACATCCACTTGTTATAAACGGAAATCAGCATGGAAAAAAAGTACCATCCGCCAATGTACATGGCGGCTAGATGCATGTTTTTGGAAGAAGTCTCCTTTGATGCCATTTTCATATAGTTTTGATATTGTACCTCTCGTTATGTCTTTCTATAAGATATGTGAACTCGAGATAGAAAATGAGAGAGCCACGAGATTGGTTTCCGAGGATGCAGATAACAAACAAAAGAAAATGAATAAAATGAAATGAAAAGAATATAAAACCAGGCTTAACAATAAAAGATGAAAAATTGCTTTTCTATACACATGCGACGCCGTTCCGGACCGTGTGTTTTTATGCTGATGACAATGAATGAGTTGTGGCAGATATCTGTGATTTCGTTTATGGGTATTCTCGTGCTTAGTCCACTAACTGTAGTTATCGTATTTTCTGGACCTCGAGTATGGTAGAATATGGAAATTTCTTGATGACTAACGGGCGATTTGGGATTTTCTCAAAATCTATCAATTGCGGTTTTTGGTTTAGAAGTAAAATCCACGGAAATCCCTTGTGTTGATATGAAGAAAAGAAATAAAAGAATGGGGTTTATCCTAATTTTTGTCTCTCTTTCAAAGAAAAAAAGAACACGGTACCCACGAGATTACGTGAGATGCAGCAGCAGTGCGGCTGGCCCTCACAAACTGCGAGATTCAAAGCAGGCGTGTCGGAGTAAATAGTAATAAGTGGATGGTGATCGGATACGCCGTTTTTTTGTTTACTTTTATCTTTTTCTTCTTCTTTTTCTGCTGATTTAGACCATAAAGTTGTTTTTCTACGAAATTGTGATGATAGAAGTCCTCTTAGTTACTAAAAAGAAAGGAGGATATTACGGCATTTTGGCTCTTCCGATGTGGAATGTTGAATATCGTCCATCGTTCGCGGCCAGGCCAAGCCAAGCCAAGCCAAGCGCGTTGGGCCTAGCAGCCACTAATTAATTTAAGGTTCCGTATACGTTCCACTAAGTTTCTCATTTCTTTGATGTTTATAAATTTAAAGAACTCCACTTTTGTTGAACTTCTTCTTCTTCTTTTTTTTTTTTCATGAAAGTGGCCCAATTCATTTTCCTAAATAGCCAGGGAAAGTTTGAAGACAAGATTGAAGAAGAGGAATGTGGGGTCAACGGGCAACTTGCACGCGCATTTCGGCCAAGCTCCGGGATTTTCGTGGGGTAATTCCGATTACAGCAACATACGCTGGAAATGACCAAAGGCAAGGGAGAAAATTAGGTGGAAATATTGATATGATTTTGGAATGAAATTGATTCTTGACTCAGTTAGAAACGATGGTAGTAATAAAAAGATTGAATTAGTTTCAACTGAAGCAACCTTATATGGAAATACTCAGTTTTCTTTTCACCTTACAATAGAGGTGTACAATTGGTCAAAGAAATGCCATTTGGGAATTCCCCAAATTTGTTCAGTTATCAGTTAATCATTTAGTAGGGTTAGCAGGTTGGGTGACTTATTCAGATTCAGAAAACCCAACTTTCCAAGATCTAAACATGTAAAATATGCACCAGTTTTTTTTTTTTTTCAGGCCACTCTAAGTCGATCTTTGGGTCTGGACAAATGATGACCTTCATTTTGGGGCATTTTGAATTCAGAAGTTTGCAAGCACCACTCTCCATTGGATGATATAATCCATCTTCGCTCTATGAAGACCCGTTTGGAGAGTCTGCAAAATTTAAAGAGTGAATCATTCGGATATTTTTCTGCATTCGCAATTTATTTGCTTTCGGTCTAAAATAAAAGCTGGTTGCTGAACGAGAGCAGCTTTTGAGAGAAAACATAATAAGATACTTTTGTTTCTCATGAGGCCTAGAAAGAAAAACATAAAAAGTAGACCAACTTTTTGAAAAGATTTCAAGTTTTTGCAGATAATATTCCGTGCCAATTTAAACTCCAAATACACAAAATACTTGTGTTTTCTTCAGTTTATCAAAACCTGACGAATGCGCTTGCGGGCCATTAACTATTCAGCACATTCAAAGCACACAAACTGTGCTTCCAGAAAAGGAAAAAGTTTTATGAATGCTAATCTTTTAAAATTTACACACCAAACTCAAAAGACATCGAAAAACCTGAAAGCTCTATTAAAAAAATTGAAAAGAATAATATATAAATAATAAAGTCAAATCTATAATTAGGCCCATAACTTAGGGCCCGCCCGCGGTTTTCAGACCAGGGCCCAGCGTGCAGGCCCGGCACGGCCCAATGCTAAACATAGCCGGCGATTTCTACTCACCTTTAAATTTTACGATATATTCTACTAAAGCACACACACACACACACGCGTTCAGCCATGGCTCAGGAACCCGACTCGCTGTCACTATTCCTGCTCCAGCATGACTACCTCTTGCAGCAGATCAAAAACGCGTGCCGGAAACTGGGGCTTTTCGCTCTAGTAATGGACCGGAAAACCGAGGCCTCAGTTCTCAAAGTGATTCCTAAATCCAACTTATTAAGAATTGTAACTACGGTGGAAATCATCGACGAACCCCGGCGGATCCAGAAATATATGCAGGCGGTGTACTTAGTCGAGCCACTGGTGTATAATTTCAATTGCATCTTGGCAGATGTCCAAACTTCGCGTTATAGTCTGGGAATCGGGCTTTTTTTGCCGTTTCTGCAATGGGACGAACAACCCAATCGCATGTTCCACCTGAACAAGTTCTTGCAGAACCAAGAGGTTGCCCGGTACTTCAATGGCGGCGAAAATATCTCGTTTATCCATGCGCTGATGGTGCCTGTAGAAAGCCGAGTGTTTTTATGTGATACAACTACTCCAAATGCCATGCCGATCTACTATAATGAGTCCTGTGCCGAGTTTGTTTTGCCACAAATCCGGCGTGTGGCCAAAGCCATTGTAAACTGTATAGTTGTGGCAGGAGAATACCCGCTTATTCGTTTTTATTCACTGCCTGAAGCAACTCATGCAGCAGCAAGATTGCCGGAATTGATAGCGGACGAAGTACAACGGCAAATTGACGATTATGCACGTGCAAACGAGAATTACCCGCCGCCTTTCCCTCCAGAAAAGCCCCGGGCTGTTTTGCTCATTTGCGACCGTACAATGGACATTTTCGCTCCACTTTTGCATGAATTCACCTATCAGGCCATGGCCATGGATATTGTCGAGGGCCTTGAACGTACAGGCGTCTATAAATACGAGTCCGAGAACGAAAAGGGCGAGAAACAGCGACTTGAAACAAAGTTGGACTCGGAATCCGACGAAACGTGGCTTGCCTTACGCCACAAACATATTATTGAAGCGTCAGAACAGATTGTGGCCAGAATTGGCGATTTGATCAAAAATAACCCCATGATGGTCGACCGGTCACGTGCCAAAACGTCGTCAGACTTGATGTATGTGGTGGCTCATCTTCAAGGTTTCGATGAAGAAAGACGCCAAGCGACTCTCCATAAAACATTAATTGACGAGTGCCTAGATATTAACGCAAGCCGCAAACTTGCGGAATTTGCTGCTGATTTCGAACAAACATGTGCTGCTGAAGGCACCCTGTTTGAAGGTGAATACAATAAACATTTGCACGATGATCTTATCGAACTTATTGCCCGAGATGACCTTCATGTGAATGACAAAGTGCGGCTTGTTTTGGTGTACGGTCTCTACCGAGGCGGATTGGTCGAGTCTGATTTCTTGAAACTCGCCAAATTCATTGGACTTAAGGATCATCATGTGATCACGCTTGTGCTGCACTGCTTCTACAACCTCCGTAAGTTGAATTTCCCTATAGTCAAGTCCTCGGTGAAACAGAAAAAAGTGGTGCGCCAAACGTTCCATACTATTAATAATGAGGGTACTTACAACACGTCGCGGTTTGCTCCTGGACTCAAAACCGTGCTTCAAAATATGGCCCGGTACGAGTTGGATGAGGACTGGTTCCCCTATTTCCGTGATAAGCCATTGGAAGACGATATCCCCAGCAGATCTGGTCTTTCGTCACGTGCGAGCACAGAACCTTCTGGTTCGTTGCGTAATGTGCGGGTCAAGGCCTCTTGGGCTCCACCTAGCTCGAGAGCCTCCAACTTAAGTTTGAAGAAAAACAACCAGCGGATTTTCTGCTTTGTTGCCGGTGGTGTTACACACTCTGAGATCCGGCTGATCTACGAGCTTTCGAATACTTTGAACAAGGACTTCTTTTTGGGTGCTGAAACTATATTAAAGCCCCGTGATTTCCTTATTGGGCTCCAGAGTATTGACGACTCGAAAAACCTCGCCAATTTGAATCTTGTACTTCAAAAAGAGTTAACCTTGGCCAGCAGCCTGGCACCAGACCATCTTTTCCAAGTACCTCAGTCGGCACCTCCATCTGCTTCTAGCAGCAATGGCTCGCAAAGACAGCCTTCTATAAATGCTAGTCCAGGCACGCAAAGTAGGTTTAATCCGCCATTACCTCAAAGCAAGGCCCTGAGCAATACGCCGTCACACTACCAGAAAAAGGTCAACCAGTATTCCACCGACTTGACGGCGGAGCCCGTTAAGGAAAAGAAGCTGTCTCGCCTCAAGAAGTTCTTCAAATAAGTGTATTTATTTTCGGCGGTATTATTAAAACAGTATGTTACGCCAGTCTCATACACGGCCTTTAGTTATTTTAGATTTTTTGACAGATTGCCGCATTGTCGAGAGTGGGCTTTTTCTTTGTCTGATGGGAACTACAAATATCCACGAGCTTTTCCAAAAGAGCTTGTGTATATAATAATAAAAGTCTGATTTTCATTCAGATATAACGATAATTACGTGCTATCTCGTGAATAGAAAAAATAAAATAAAAGAACAGAAAAGAAATGAGAATGCAGGCTGAGACTCTGCCTTGCAGATAGTGACTCGGAACCACGGAGTTTGGCCGCTTTGGGACAGGGTTGTGCTGCTAACGATATGCTTATAAATCGCCGGGCTGTGTGCAGTCGCGCGAAGATACCGATAAAGGCGGTACTTTTTTTTCGTATTGCCACGCCAGCACAATTTTCCTGTTTCTTCTTTATTCTCCAGTTGACTGATAAAAAGCCTTTTTTTTTTTTATTTCAAAATCTTTTTGTCATGGAACAATTGGCGTGGCTGCAGCAGTCCGCCTTCCATAACTGGGACATTTTGGCCAAAGTGCCGTTTCTAGCTTCTGCCGAAGCAACTATTACAAAAGCCCATTCTTCTAAAAATGGCACGCTTCCTATCCCCTTGGGATCTGGCTGGCTTTCTTGTAAGTGTGCAGATGGCTGGGGCCCACTTTCGCCAGTTTATAACGATTTGGCGCCATGTTTCCTCCAGGGAGAGCTTTTTGCAGCTGCTGGCATAATTATGATCATTGCCGGGGTTTTCCAAATCCGGGAATTGGCCAATCGCAAGATCTCGTCGGGAAATAAGGTCACATGGACCTTTTATGCAAAGATGCTTCTTGCTTCGTTGCACATTGGATTCTCTGTAGTGATTGCGTTTTCGTATGGATCTGCGGATATCATTAAGACCGGTCTTGTGTTGAATATTGGTGCTGGGCTTGTAGCATTTGCCATCCATTATTTGGAGCAGTTCAAGTCCGTCATTTCCAACGGTGTGCTTCTCTTTTACTGGCTCTTCCAGGCCTTGTTTGGTGTATCCAAGTTCTTGTCATTGAACTTGAGATCTGACCTCAATTCGACCTACGCTACGATTTCCATTTTGGCCACCGTCAATGCCATTTTGGTGCTTCTTCTCGAAAGCTGGTTTTCTCCTAAACCAATCAATGCATTGAACCTGGAAATCGGCACGTCTCCTTTCGACCGTGCCGATGTTTTCTCGCGGATTTCGTTCAATTGGATGGCACCTTTGATGAAAAAGGGATTCTATCAATACATCAGTGAAATCGATCTCCCATTTTTGCCCAAATCTCTTAAATCCGAAAACACCAGTGCCGCCTTCTATCATCAGTGGAACAACCAAAGCTCGCCATCTTTAGTTATGGCACTCACCAAGGCTTTTGGTGCCCCATTTGTTTTGGGTGGTATTTTCAAAGGCTTGCAAGATCTTTTGGCTTTTGTACAGCCACAATTGCTCAGACTCTTGATTCGTTTTGTCAATGACTACTCGCAATCCGTGAAGGAAGGCGAGCCTTTGCCGCTCACAAGAGGATTGATGATTGCTGGTGCGATGTTTATTGTTTCTGTCACCCAAACTGCCTGCTTGCATCAATATTTCCAAAGAGCGTTTGACTTTGGAATGTGCATCAAGTCTGCGTTGACTTCTGTTGTGTACGACAAGTCGCTTGTGTTGTCGAACGAAACAAAACAGGCCTCGAACACTGGAGATATCGTTAACTTGATGTCTGTCGATGTGCAAAGATTACAAGACTTGGTACAAAACTTGCAAATCATTTGGTCCGGTCCTTTCCAGATCATCTTATGTTTGTACTCCTTGTACGGATTGTTGGGTAACTCCATGTGGGCTGGTGTCTTTATTATGGTGATTATGATTCCATTGAATGCTGTCATTGCCAAATACCAGAAAAAGTTACAAAAGACCCAAATGAAGTTCAAGGACGAAAGATCCCGTTTGATCAGTGAGATTTTGAACAACATTAAGTCGCTTAAACTTTACGGTTGGGAGGCTCCATACTTGCTGAGCTTGAATCATGTCAGAAACGATAAGGAATTGACCAACCTCAAGAGAATGGGTGTGTTCAGTGCCGTTTCCATGTTCTCCTGGAACTTGGCTCCATTTTTAGTGTCGTGCTCAACTTTCGGTTTGTTTGTCCTTTTGAATAAGAACGCTACTTTATCTACCGATATTGTTTTCCCCGCCCTTTCCTTGTTTAACTTGCTTTCTTTCCCCTTGGCCGTTGTGCCTATGGTGATCACTAACATTGTTGAAGCCCAAGTTGCCGTATCCAGATTGACCAAGTTCTTGACGGGTTCGGAATTGCAGAAAAACGCCGTGACTAAACTTCCAGCTGCAGAAAAACTTGGTGATGTAGCAGTGTCTGTGAAAAACGGTACTTACTTGTGGTCCAAGCAAAAGGGCGAGGAGTCGTATAAGGTTGCTCTTTCCAATATCAATTTGGAGGTCAAGAAGGGTGAGTTGGACTGTATTGTTGGAAAAGTTGGTTCTGGAAAGTCCTCTATTCTCCAGGCTATTTTGGGTGACTTGTATAAGTTGGATGGTGAAGCAAAGGTCCACGGTAGTGTGGCTTACGTTTCTCAAGTTCCTTGGATTATTAATGGTACTGTTCGTGAAAATATCTTGTTTGGTCACAAGTACGATCCTGAATTCTATCAGAAAGTTCTTGATGCATGTGCTTTGAGTGTTGACTTGAAAATTCTTCCAAAGAAAGATAAGACCGAAGTTGGTGAGAAGGGTATCTCTTTGTCTGGAGGTCAAAAGGCCCGTCTTTCTTTGGCAAGAGCCGTCTATGCTAGAGCAGATGTTTATTTGCTCGATGACCCATTGAGTGCTGTTGATGAACACGTTGGAAGACACCTTATTAACAACGTTTTGGGCCCTCAGGGTTTGTTGAGAACAAAGTGTAAGATCTTGGCCACCAACGCCATTCATGTGTTGAGTATCGCCGACAACATGCACATGGTTAAAGATGGAAAATTGGTGGAGCAAGGCGCATATGCAGACATTATGTCGCAGGAGAAAAGTCAATTGCGCCAATTGGTTCTCGAGTTTGGTAAAGCTACAGCCGAGTCAAGCCAGGTCAACTCCTCCGCTAACTCTACTAAAGGTGAGAAGGTGAACTCTGAAGCCGAAGCCGTTGAAGAGATTCCTGAATTGCCCAATGTCGATATTATTTCCGAAACTGTTAGTCTCAGAAGAGCGTCTGTGGCACCTCTTCTCTCCGACGAGGAGCGTGTGTTGCTTCAACAGAACGGAGAGGAAGAAGATGAAGATACCAAGGCCCGTAAGGAACACTCTGAACAAGGAAAGGTTAAGTGGGACGTTTATAAAGAATACGCCAAAGCCTGTAACCCGTTCAATGTGACTGTTTTCTTGAGTACTACCGTGTTGTCTATGGCATTTAATGTTCTTTCCAACGTTTGGTTAAAACACTGGTCCGAAGTTAATACTGACAACGGCCATAATCCAAGCGCCGTGAAGTATTTGGGTATTTACTTTCTTTTGGGTATCGGTTTCTCGGTGTGCACATTGACTCAAACATGTATCATGTGGATTTTCTGCACAATTGAAGGTTCCAAGAAGTTGCACAATGGAATGGCCACCAGTGTTCTCAGATCACCTATGTCCTTCTTTGAGACTACCCCAATCGGCCGTATCTTGAACAGATTCTCCAATGATGTGTACAAGGTCGATGAAGTTCTTGGTAGAGTCTTTGGAATGTTCTTCAGTAACACCGTCAAAGTTTTGTTCACAATTCTCGTGATTTGTTTCTCTACATGGCAATTTATCTTCATTGCTGTTCCTTTGGGTGTTTTGTACGTTTACTATCAACAATACTACTTGAAAACTTCGAGAGAGTTGCGTCGTGTTGATTCCACTACCAGATCGCCAATTTATGCTAATTTCCAAGAAAGTTTAAATGGTGTTTCCATCATTCGTGCGTACGGACAGGAAACCAGATTCAAGCATTTGAACAGAAGCAGAATCGACAAGAATATGCGTGCTTACCATCCTTCGATCAACGCCAATAGATGGTTGGCGGTCAGATTGGAGCTTTTGGGTTCTATCATTATCTTGGCTGCTTCTGGTTTGGCAATCTTGAGTTTGAAGAGTGGAACAATCAGTGCTGGTTTGATTGGTTTATCCGTGTCCTACTCGTTGCAGATCACGCAATCGTTGAACTGGATTGTCAGAATGACTGTTGAGGTGGAAACTAACATTGTTTCTGTAGAGAGAATTTTGGAATACTCCAGACTTCCTTCTGAGGCTCCTGAGGTTATTGAAGACCACAGACCACGTGAAACCTGGCCAGAAAAGGGTGAGGTTGTTTTCAAGAACTACTCCACCAGATACAGACCCGAATTGGATCTTGTTTTGAAAGGCATCTCAATGAGTATCAAGCCACACGAGAAGATCGGAATTGTGGGAAGAACCGGTGCAGGTAAATCATCTTTGACCTTGGCATTGTTCAGAATCATCGAGGCATCTGACGGTCATATCGAAATCGATAACACCAACACTAGTGAGCTTGGATTGGCAGACTTGAGACATAAGCTCTCGATTATTCCCCAGGATGCTCAGGTGTTTGAAGGCTCCATCAGAAGCAACTTGGACCCAACTGGCTGTTACACTGACGAGCAGCTCTGGAGAGCTTTGGAATTGTCGCATTTGAAAGACCACGTGTTGAAGATGTACGAGGAGAGCGACAAGGAAAACAACGATATCAAGACTGCTTTGGACGTCAACATGAGTGAGGGTGGATCCAATCTTTCTGTTGGTCAAAGACAATTGATGTGTCTCGCCAGAGCATTGTTGATTCCATCTGCAATTTTGGTTTTGGATGAAGCTACTGCTGCGGTGGATGTTGAGACCGATCGCCTTTTGCAACAGACAATTAGATCCGAGTTCAAGGACAGAACTATCTTGACGATCGCCCACAGATTGAATACCATCATGGATTCTGATAGAATTGTGGTGTTGGAGCAAGGTGAAATTGCCGAGTTCGATACCCCTGAAAACCTCTTGAAGCGCAAGGAATCCTTGTTCTACTCTTTGAGTAAAGAAGGTGGCTTTGTCGAGGAGGAGAAGGACGAAGAGGCATAAATCTGTAACAAAATAAAGAAAAGGCGTGACCTGAACAGCTAGACACAATAAAAGTGCTTAAGTATAGAAGTAAACAAAAAGAAAATGATATTTATTCGCAAAAAGCTTCGTATTATTAAATCTAATGTTCACTTCTCTTTCTCAAAGAGTGAATATGGTACAATGGGTAGACTTCTTCCCTGCTAGTCACCTCACAAGTGTTGGCAGATGCAATGGCCTTCGAAATATCCGAGGCTTGTTTCTCCAAAACGCAATCATCATTGACTTGATAAATTTCAAGCAACTCTTCCTCGGTGTCCACATCAACAACAGCAAACAACTTATCACCCACAAGAGTCACGTCAACAATGGGGCTTTCGGTCACAAGCTTCTGTTTGAAAGTGACAGAATTGTCTTCATTGACAACAAAGGACAATATGCAATTTGTGTTTTCACACAAGACAAACAACAAGTTCGTGTTGTTCTTCGCAAGCGTGAGCACTTTAGCAATGCAGATCTCCTTTGGCGAATCTTCTTGCAAAAATCTCTCGGGCGGGAAATGGGCATCGGTCAAATGAGGCTCGACCAATTCACGAAGAGCCACTTGTGCAAGCTGTTTGCTGGCAAACCAGTCCCATAACAACAAGTAGTCGTCACCTCCACCACTAATAAGAATATCGTTGTTGAACGAAGCAAGGTGCAAACACGAAACAAACTCGTGATGGCCAAACAACCAGTGTTTCACAACATATGTTAATGGATAATGCGAAACCTTGATGTGCTCGTCTCTATCTCCAGTTAAAACATACTGTTGGCCTTCATGCTCTGCAACCAAAACATCACTCAACATAGACACGTGACCCAAAATGGGGACAAGATCCTTTTCCGCTACCGGCTGCTGGTTATCAATGGAAATCTCGTAGACGTCACCGAACTTATCGGCCAAAACAATGTTTTTGTCGTCCATTGTTGTCAGAACTGCGCATGGTCTTTTAGGAAAAACCTGGCGTTTCACCAACTCAATGCAGTTTGGCTTTGTGTAGTCGATCTGGAAAATCACGGCGGCTTTATCGCTATCGGTGGTTCCAATAAGATACTGGCCGTTTCTGGTCAAAGTCAACGACCGAAGATAATTGTAGATCGTGGGAGCTCCAGGCCCAGGTACGGGCACTTTTGGTTCCTTTTTATTCGTTTTGGCCTTTTTACTGGCAGGCTCCTCGCTGTTTGCTTCTTGTTCTTGTGTTTTCTTCTCCTCGGCCTCTCTCTTGGCCTTGAACTTTTTTTCCTGGACACTTTGTAAATCCACATCATCGGACCAAGTGCCAATCAAAGCACCATCCGAGGTCCGATAGACCAAAAGGTGGTTTTTCACCGATGCAAAAAGATGCTCGCCGGACTGGTCCGCCACAAGAATCTGGAAAGGATGCTTCATGCTGATTCAGAAAATGACTGTGTTTTTTTTTTGTGTTCTTGTCAGTAATCACAAGACAAGATCCTTCATACATAGAATTGAGCCAGATGGATTTTTCCATCTCCGTCGCATCGACCTGCACGTAAACCGCCAATTTGGGTCTCCTCTTTCTCCGTCCCCCAAAGTTCTTTACATTATCTTTTTCTTAATATAAAAAAAAGGAAGAAAAAGAAAGGGAGAGAACGAGCGGGCTCATGATTTTTTGAATCCCCAGGTCCAGGCCGGTTTGCCGTTTTCTTTACCTGGAGCTTCATCTTTTTCCATTTTCGGCTCGTCGCTTGTAATAAACTTGCGGGGTTGTTGCGCATGCGAAAAATATTGATTAGCGCGGTCGGCCAAATTGGAAGTTGATGAAGCAGGCGTCGTTTTTTTGAATGATGATAAGAGGCCACTAAAATTGTAGGCGCTCGCAGTAGAAGTAGAATCGGCCATTTCTGTAGCAATGTGTGTTGGCTGGTGGAAATTGAAAATGAACTCGTCACACGTCGAATTCCAGATCTGGAAGTTTTTCGTTAGCTGCCACTTATTCGTGAATTCAATGTTGAAATGTTTAAGATTGCCTAATGCTTTATCCGTTTGGGGATCAAACCCCGGAGGCGGACGTTTGAATCTTTCGCTATATTGCTGAAACCGCATGGTAGACACAAGACTGCGTATATAGTCTTCAAACAGGTATCGGATATAGTCGTCGCTCCCCACATAGTCCTGAGACGTGGGATTAGCATTGAGAAGCACAGAAACAAACTTTTTATCCTGTGCTGTAAGCCGCAATTCCTCTGGCTTCCCGCATGGGTAGGTCACGGTCCATGCATCTAGATCAACCAAAAGATCAACTTTGAAATGCGACAGCTGGTTTACGATAAGAAGATTCGAGCACCCAACCATAAACGAGCTAGCACTTAACTCATCCATTTGCGGAAGCGGAAGGTACGGATTCCAGAAACTGCCCTTAGTATTGAAAAGTTGGAGCGGTAAGCCGAAAAACCGAAGCATCGACATGCGGTCGTTTGTTTTAAGCGTGGTGGGTTTGGCTAGTGGTGAGTGTTTCTCCGTATAGTCAGATAACGGACATCCAGAAAGCTCAAGGTGGTTGATGAGATTCGGAATAAGTGCAATCATATTGTTCTGGAACTGGGTGAGAAGCTCTAGATTATTGTTAGAGTATACCAATACTTTTTTCTCAAGAAGCAACGCCTTTAATATAACAAGAATTTCTGTCTTGAACTTGGAGAGAAGCGCTCTGAGATTCAAGTTAACAAAGTACTCCTCTTGTTCCTCGTACATTTCCACTTCTAACTGAGCCTCGGGACTTTTCACCACAACTTCCTCGTGCACATTTTCATGTCGAAACACATCGTTGAGATTCTCAAAAAGGCTTTCGAGAAGCTCAAAATTACCAAAGCTGTCCTGCTGAAAAAAACTGTGAGTGATGATCGAGAGTTTCTCCTTGATTTTGGTGAACACAGGTTGTTTACGAGAAATCACCACCACGGCTTTTTGCACGATTGACCGTGTGATATCTTTATTCCGCTGAAGCTCCACTTCCGATAAGTCGGTGGTTTTCACTTGGCGTACACATGAACACCCAAACAACGTTTCCAAATGGTTTGGATTCCCCTTGAATTCGGCAATATCACGCAGATCATCAAGGGAACTCTGCGATTCAAAATCGTAAACGAGGTTGAAATTGGAAAATGTCTCCTCGAATAAGTGCAGTCCATCGGGGAGAGCCTGGAACGGGAGGTTTTTGAAAAGATCATTGCTTGTTTCAAGTTGTGGATGATAATTTGATTTCCACCACTGCACCTCAGGTCCACGCACGTGATGGAAATCGACAAGACACACGGCGAAAATCGTGTCTGTGCCCATTGCCAGATCCGGTGTTTTTTTCGGCTGCTGGACAATTGGAAGGTTTTTGATTTGGATCGATGGTTGTCTACTGTGTAAAGTTGCAGGTGTTTCTGTCACGGAATTAGAGATCGAGGCTCCAGAAGTTTCGGTCTCTTTACCACTGGTTGCATCGTTCTCCTCCATTGGCTCTTTTGTTTCCTTAGCCTCCTTCAGCCCAGAATTGATTCTTTTTACAGGGCTACTCAGCAGGCCGAGACGCATGGGACGACATACAAAATCGTCCGGGCCAGCTGCTTTATGGGCAGGCGCAGGTATTTTCTCGGGTTTTTTAGAGCCTTGCGGCTTTCCAGACTTATCCTGCCGTTTCTGGATCCGAAGAGGCCGCAACGCAAACTCTGCTGAAGCTGAGGGAGTTTCGGCATCTGCAAAATGACTTTCACTGGCCCCAGTCATGTGACCTGGGTCTATATCTATGTGGTTGTGAGTCTCCTAAAGAAATCAGGACTCAAAATGGGGATGAAAAAATGTATATATAAAAAAAAAAGAATTGGTTCGACAATTTCCTATGATGAGCAGCGTGGCAGAAATCAATCTATGCGGGAAAATGGTGTGAATAATATCCGTCGAATCTTTTTTTTTTATTTCCGACACCTTGTTCTAGTTTTCTTGGGTGTCCACTGATTGCGAGTCTCGCAGATGGCTCGTGTTTGGTGCAGATCAAGAAAAAGCGTCCCCATGTTTTGGTGAGGTCGTGCGCGTTTGGGTGCAACTTACAAGTTATCGTGTGGACAGAAATTTTTATGGTGTTTGGTCTTTTTATTTTGTGTATATTTTTACTCTTTTTTTTTTAAGTTTATTGATGATTGTATAATTTGCCAAATTTATGTCTTCTTACCTTATTGTCGGCTTGGATCTTTTCGGATCGAGATGATGAAGCATCCTGGTGTGGTAGATCGTTATCTTTCTGTCAAGTGTTTGTTTATAAGCCTTCGAGCAACAATGCTTAGTTAAGTTTTAGGTAATTAAACAAGAAAAAGCAGTGATGTGGATTGAAAATTTATTGAAATTTCTTTTCATCATTTCCCAATATAATAAAAGAAACCGTCCTTATTAAAAGTATCTACTGAATATTCTTTTTTACAAAGAACGCTTTGCGGCTCACCAAGCAGAACAAACGTTCCCTGAGAATTAATTCTTATCTTGAGTCTGATTCTTCCTGAGTTGTTCTATCAGAAAATTACACAGTTTTAAAGAATATCCAAGTGAATGATAGAGCCACGAATTTGTAGGTGCGTTAGGAAAAACCTCTCTTTCACTTTAAAAAATAGATGTCGTAAGTTTTGCATTCAATCTTCAAATCATGGAGAATTTCACGAAATAGGAGGGGAAAATATTCGTTGAAACTGCTAAATCAATTTCGATTCTTCAAAGGGAAAGAACAAGATAAAAGTAAGAAAATGAATTGTGAAGAAATGTTCTGATCGAAGGCTGTTATTTACTTGTCGATGTAAACTTCAACTCACTTCTTTTCAAGCAGAGAGCGTGTGAGAATCTGTAAAAGTGAGCTTTTACTAAAAGAGACAAATAAGAGATTGTAGAGGAAAATGAATGGAGAAAACAAACGGGAAAGCAGCATGTGTGTCAGCCAAAAAACAAATAAATAAATAAAGAAATAAAAATTGAGGCACGAACTCTCGGCTATTCGCGGCACGGCCTCTTTCAAATCCCGGGGCCCTGTTAGAGAATATCGCAACCAAACTCGTTCCCCGGCTTACGTGCACTACCGTGTAGTAGCTTCGGCTCGCTTCGGTTCGTTTCGATCAGACTGAATTCAGTTCAGATCCCGACATCCGCGATTTCGGGTGACCCTATCATTCAAACTCCGGTGACGATTGCGTCATAGTTTCTAGCTTAAAAAAAGTCTAGACCGGCCCTTCAATATTCATTTTCCAAACGTCATGTAAATTTCGAAGAAAATATGAGAATGGCGAGATTCTCATACTCTTTATTAAAGCACGTTTGTTGAAGAAGTAGCCCTCGTAGAAACTCAATTAGCCTTAGATATACTGATCTTCACGAGCTCCTAATCCAATCCATTAAAGACTAAAAAAAGAAGAAAAAAAGAGAAATATAAAAGACTTATCAAAAGAGAGACTAAACTCAATTAATTATATTGACAGTGGCAATTCCAGCTGGTATTCTCGAATGGACTCTTGCTTCTCCGGGCTCGGGGCCCATTGGTGCGCCCTTCCTTCCAAGTTCCCACCCTTATTAATACTTGCGGCAGGGTCACGTGGTGTGGCCTCAGTGCACGTTTGCTGTGGAGTAACCCCAGTAGTATAAGTAAGGCGCAAAATGTTGGGTTAATATCAATTGGCATCCCTTTTTTTCTTTAGAATTGAATTTGTTCAAATAAAACTAAACTTTTCGAAAAAAAAATATATAATAACAATGGCTATTTCTACTGGTTCCAGCTTCCCTACGGGAATTGACTTTGCTTACATTCCAATTGACTTGTCCACTATTAATGAGGACAATGCTTTGGCTTGTGCCACTCCTTTCCCATTGAAATTGGACAAATTGATTGAGCAGAACGCCGGATCCAACATCTTGTTTGTGTCGGTTCCTGGTGCCTTCACCCCTACTTGTACCGAAAACCACATTCCTCCATTCTTGGACCAATTGGAGTCTTTGAAGAAGGAAAAGAACATTTCCACACTTGTGGTTTTGAGTGCTAACGACCCCTTTGTCATCAATGCTTGGGGTAAGTTGTTGTTGAAAGCGGCGAAGTTTAACGCCAGCGGCGACTTGCCCAAGGTCATTTTTGCTTCTGACCCTAACGCTAAATTCTCGGTTGACAATGGCATCTCCTTGGACTTGACCGAAAAGGGTTTGGGTGTTAGAACCGGCAGATACGCTTTTGTGGTTAACGCCGACACCAGATCGGTCAGCTACTACGGAGTTGAGGCCGGTGCAGGTGTTGAGGCCAGTGGCTACGATGCCATTAAGGCTGCTAAGTTGTAAGTTTTATATAGGGCTTAGTCTTTTGAATATATAAACAGTGGTTTTTTGAAAATGACGTGGAATCTATTTTCCTTCAATTTTTGAATCAATTCATATAGAGTATAACTATGAAACTCAAATCTTCATAATTTCATACTCTTAATTCACAGAAACTAGAGTAGGAGTTTCTTTGAGAGGGCACTTAATCTCGGTTAACAAGTTACTCTAGCTTTGAATATAAATCCTCCTTGCGATTATCATTATCGTCACAGCTGAGCAATCATCTACGGAATAAAAAACATACGAGAAAATGTTTTAAAGTACTTTTTTTTTTATCTTTTATTTCGATCTTCTATTGAACGTCCGGCGCCCGAGCCCATTAGCCGCGGCCGCCAACAAGCAATATATATCTAACAGGAGGGGGCGTGTCCATGTGCTAAGTCATTTCATTTACAACTCACCGGAAGCGTCAATGGTGACTCTAGCTCTGGTGGCACCGGTTTGGGAACCAAGAGACTCGACCTTCTTGACAACGTCGTAACCGTCAACAACCTCACCAAAGACAACGTGCTTGCCGTCCAACCATGGGCATGGCACGGTGGTGATGAAGAATTGGGAGCCGTTGGTGTTTGGACCAGCGTTGGCCATAGACAACAAACCTGGCTTGGTGTGTCTGACGGAGAAGTTCTCGTCAGCAAACTTCTCGCCGTAGATGGACTTACCACCGGTACCGTTACCTCTGGTGAAGTCACCACCTTGCAACATGAATTGAGGAATGACTCTGTGGAAAGCAGAGTTGGCGTAACCAAAACCCTTCTCACCAGTACACAAGGCTCTGAAGTTCTCGGTGGTCTTTGGCACAAC
>JAJMCO010000222.1:0-20441 GCA_030573015.1 Metschnikowia peoriensis | reverse complement strand
AAAAAAAAAAAAAGAAAACAAGGTGCAAGAGGAAGTGAAAAAAAAAAAGAACCTTGTTTTAAGTGAAAGCTTGATTAAAAATACCGCCAATTTCTCTTTAAGTAAGCAGGCTTTGTTTTTTCCGGTTGTAGTTATGTAATTAGCCCGACCAGGAGCTACGAATGCATACAGGCCACAGAGAGTCGTCCGTTTTGGGATTCATTGCTCCTGCTTTGGGATCGCAGCCCAAGTCCTTCCGAAATGTGAATGAAATAATCCAGATAAGACCTAAGACTTGAAAATAACCAAATTAGTGTTTTTTATATTTACCATTATCATATCATAATTTTTATTATTATCATTATTATCATTTTCATCATTATTTTATCACCATCTCTCTTCTGAGTTTTTTAATCAACATCTTCCTAGTGTAGTGGTGTATTTTCTCGAACTAGGATCTTTTTTTAGCACGCTATCCGCCTCCTTGTTTCAATTCCATCACTATGCAGTGTTTGCTGATGGAAAGGGAATAAAAAGGCACTGGTTTGAGAATCTCCACCTAAACAACGATATTAATATTCTTGGCAAGCGAGCAGGCTCTGCAAGTAAAATATAACTATTGTCTTCCACGGATTGTTTCAGGTAGCTTGGCTACCAAGGATACTATCTCTGCAAAAATTTGCATGTATTCTTCGGCTAAAGTCGAGTGGACCCACCATGTTTTGAAGGTTTCCTTGGATACTTCACCTTTTCGATTAGCGAACAGACCAAAACTCAAATCTTGCACTTCTTTATTCATTTTGAACAAGATGAAGTTGATAACCAGAATTGGCAATTTCATCACGTGCGGATCAGATAGGCAAATTTCATGAAAGAAGCGAGCCAGGTTTTTAAACATTTTGAATGGTAAGTCAAATGTATCATTTTCCAAATCTTGGGTGCTCATTGACTCCGGAACTTCAATAAGTTGTTTTGTTCCCGCAGAAGCGAACGCCGCAAATGCTCTTGCGACGTTGACTATCATCTCATTGCTCTGAATTGGGTTCAGTTTCGAGTCTGAGCCTAAGAAAGCATTCTGATTAGCTTTAAAGGCAATGACAACCGAATTAAAGATTATTTCTTCATTTGCAGTTTTGTAGATCTCGAAGTTTGTAGCCGCCTGTTTTTGGAGATCACCCACAATCTCACTCACAATTTTTTTGGTCAAGTTAGTTTGAACATAAGACAGAGTCATTTCACTAATATGCATCATTTTCCTAACCATGTGCAAAAAATTCATAAAATGACTTGATTCATTCTGGGGTAAATGTGCTATACCAAACCGAAGCAGGGAAACAAACGAGGCCAAGTTCTTTCTCATTTGTACCTTTTTGTCATATGGGATCTCTGCGTCAGAAGCAAGAACTACCGGGAATAACAAAAGAAGTATTGTGAGGTACAAAAGCATGAATGCTTCTCCATCCGCATTACTTTTGATCAAAATATTGATCCGGCTAAGAAAATTTGCAAGTAATATGTTCAGTTTCTCAGCTTCAAAAATATCTTCCTTTAAGTTTTGAATAACAGGCTCCATATCAACTTTGTAAGCTCGCAAAGACTTAAGTGTTCGGGCCATGATCTTAGAAGACCAGTTTGAAGGTTTTGGTACTTTTCCAGGCATAAACTCCCAGTTTCTAGGAGAGCATCCCTTGTCGGGAAGTTTGCTAGAAGTACTGATATAGCTGTAAAGAGAGGTCATCTGCTCCCTCGAATTATGGGAATATTCTTCGCTTTCTTTTCCTTGCGATTTTTGGGCATCCACCATCTTTCTTTTTTTACCCCTTCTCCCGTCATGATCAAACAGTTGCCTTATAGGCTTTAAATTCTCGATTTCAAGAAAATCAATAAGTCGGGAATCAATGGTGGATGGATTCCAGGCCATTCCTAAGTAATGATGTCTCGAGAAGCCTCTTCTTCCCAAGCGTCTGATAATTGGATTGGGAAAAACTAATTGAATGATCTTTCCTAGTTGCGAAATTCCCATCACAAATTTTTTTTCACGTTTGGAACAAAATGGGACTCTGGTAGAACTTTTGGCGATCTTCTCACAAAGAACGCAATATGCCTTGTGAATAGACGCACGAGGGACTGAAGTCTGACTCAGAGCCAGACCATGAACTACCTCGATAGAGTCAAGAAGAATTTTAATGGCAAAAAACGAGCGAATAAACTCCTTGAACTTTATGGATTCGATCAGATCATTTGTGACAAAACGTCTTACTTTTGACCCGGTAGGCCGGCCAAAAGCCTCAAGGATGAAATGGCAAATCCGAAGACCTTTGAGTTTGGCTTTCTTTGTGACAGAACTGTCAATATCTATCTCCTGCACTGGCGCTGGAAAAGTATGAAGCAAATCATAAAACTCACCTAGAGGTATATCTTGCAGAATATCTCGCAAGACATCGACCAAAAAACCTTCATATTCATTGGGGTTTAGTTTGTTGATCAACGGAACAAGTTTTTTACACTCATCATCGTCGATGTAACTCGGTGGATTAACATTCCACATGTAGTTTTGTAGACTTCCTATTCTGAGTGGCGGATCTGCCCGACATTCGGACGCTTTTCCATGCAGCTCCTGTGTGATATTCTGTGACACGATATTTGCTTCTGAAGACACTGAATCTTTTGGTTGAACGTCAACTTGCGATGGTTTTGTAAAAATGGACGGAGAGATTTGACCGAAAATCGGTTCAGGAAGTGAGTTATATGCGATTACTGAGGAATTCAGTCGCGAGTCTTTATAATTTTCAGCAGGCAGCATTCTGGAGTAACTTTGCATATTTATATCGAATGCTCCCATTTCCAATACCCTTGAAGGAGAGTTAATGAAACGTGCTAAATCAGGAGAAAAATGGCTGGCATATGTATTTGGTATATCAAATGACAAACCATTAAGTGCGCTACTTGGACTGTGTATTTTCCCCCCCAAGTGAGCAAAATTTGAATGATTATTAGAAACGGCTAGCAACAGAGACTGACTGGGGGAACTGTTCTCTGATTGGACGTCCTTGGGATGTGATTGGTCTGAACACATGTTTTTTCTTGGTAACTACGAATGGAGAAATTGAAAGTGCTTCTTAAGAGTAAACAGCTGGTAAGTCACGGTGAAGTTGGGATTCTCCAATTCCCGGTTTGTTTGAGTAAGTAGCTTTTTCAGTTCCTGAAGTTCCTCGCTTATCCCGTCAAAAAAAAAAAAAAAAAAAAAAAAAAAAGATGAAAGCTAAAAAAAAATGGAAACAAGATAAAAAAGCGCGTAAGTAAGCGAGGTGCGCGTGAATCCTGCGGCCAAATCCACAAGAAGAAAAAACGTTAATTGAGGGAGAATTCCGTCATCGGAAAAGAATGGGGGAGAAAAAAAAATGTGAGTTACAGGTTTATCTCCTGTTAGATTTCTAATAATAATTGACTTTAGTTGCTGACACCAGTGGAAACAGGTATAATAAATGTTCATGTATATGTATACGTACCGAAGCTAAATCACTAAAACCCAGCCCAACTTATTTCTTCTAAGTATGGTGGGTGGTTACCCCTGTATAGCCTTGTAGAACTCTTCTAAACCCTTAGCATAACCTTGTTCCCACTCCCATACAAATGGCAGCTCGCCCTTGTTGCGCAAATGTTGCTGGAGACGAGCGATTCTGACAGCCTCTTTTCTTCCGACAAGAGATCCCGTGTTAGCAAACGTGACACTATCCAACCAAGCAGTGGAGAATCCTTCGGTAAAGCGATCGTGCTCATAATTCTCATCCGGGTTCTGCTTGTTCCAGTAATCGGAATGCGACTCTGTTTCACGATCCCGAATTTCGTTGAAGAGAGATTCTTCAGGAACAGATACCTTGGGTGCCTCAAAAGCATGACCGACCTGTTGGCGGAAATCCCACTCACCACCACTGCCGGCTTCAAACTTGTAGGTCCAGAAATAAGAAGCACCTGCCCGTTGCTCGAAAAGACGTGCTTGTGTACAGCAAAACTTGGATGCAAGCTCTTTTCTTTGTGGATGGTCACCTTCACTGGGATCAATGCCACAGTTGGACCAGGTCTGACCGTCCAAAACCGAGGACCATTCGCCGACCATGATATCTACGCCTTTTCCATTGTCGTTGAGATTGGTGAGCAAATCACCATGCAAATCGTCCGAAATCTGCTCGGCGGTCTTTGACTTGTCGTCGTCAGAAAAGCACCGGTAACAGTGAGTATCCAAAACAAGCCCTGCGCTTTCGCCTGGTCCTTGTGCCTGTTGCACCCACTCAACCCATTGGTTGGGCAGCCAACCATCAGAAATTATCACAGGCACTTGCTTATCTTCTTGGCGGATAGCCTCGAGTGCTGCTGTATAGTACTCTTTCTGCAGGCTGCCATCTTCAGAGGCCTCGGACTCATTGACGATCTGGATTCCTGAAATGTTCTCGTATTGCTTCAAGTCACGTGCTACAAATACCAAGGCCTTGATCACAAGTTCTTGGTAACTCTCCGATTCCCAGAATCCGGCACCGCCAGATCCTTGCTCACCACTGTGTGCATCCTTGTTGGCTCCACCAGGAAGGCCATGGATATCGACCAAAATCGTGATGCCTCTAGCAGCAGCAGGCTCAATATAGTGCGACTTGAAGATATTCCAGGAATTAGCGTAAATGTCCTTAAACTCTTCGAACTTGGTACCCTCGGTATAGTTACCACCATCAATGTTCCAATAACCCAAGGGGACTCTTACCGAGTTCACACCTTTACTTTTCAACCAGTCCCAGTCTTCGTCCAGTGCATAATTGGTCCAGTGTTGCTCCAATTGGTCACGTGCCTCGTCCCTATTTTCCAGGGCTTTTTTGGTCACGGCTTCAAGCTCGTTTTCGGTGCCTTCAGGGAAAGTCGAGTGGTAGATCCATTTTTCTCTCACAAAAACACCTCCGAAATTCACTCCGAAATTGTACCGGGCCTGGTAAATTTGTTTTTGGGTGATATTTTCCAGCACCGCTTCTTCGGCTGCCGGCAAGTGCGCACTGCCGGAGTCAGAATCGTTTGATCCCAGGCCAATATCAAGTTTTTTGAGAAGTTTCGAGAGTCCCATTGTAGAGTTTGTGAGTTTTGTCGATTTCAATTCTGTATTCGATTAATTGCGATAAATTAAACAAAAAAATATCTGCGTAATTACTTTTATTATCAGATTATAGTATGTAATATCGCAGATCAGCCGAGGGAGCAAGCACTGCTATTTAAAGGCGCGGCGCCGGTCCGGCCTCAAATTACGCTTGCTACTCACCTGACCGTTGGGGAAAAACAGGGGGTGGGTCACCATCTGCACGTCTTTATTACAGTGGCTGTATAGTGGAGACATACAAAAAAAGGGAGATAAAAATGAAAAGAAAAAATAATAATTATAATCAAAAAAGGATTAAAATTAAGATTGCATCCATAGGAAAACACACATTAGTACGAGTATAAGTGTGTAAGTGAGTCGATATTTTTGTTCTCATGGTGTTCAAATGAGATCAGATCATGACGTCATTACAATAAAATACAGGACATGATAAGATTATACCACAATTTGACCGGATCTCCACAAGATTGTCATCGAATAATCCCCTCATTCCCCGCAGAGGAGTGAGCCTGAGCCGCATGCATTCAGTGTAGTTAAACAAGGCTTGGAACTATACTTGCTTGCTCATAACCTGCGAATCATTTTCAAAAAAGAGCCACAGTCCACACGGTGAAATCACGGTTTGCAAACGTAGCAGGACAATTATGAAATAAGACGTTTCGTGATCTTCTAAAGATGTATGTAAATCGTAAATGACTCTAAGATTTGACTAGCAGGTACGAATGTTCTCTCAGGTGCCGTTTATTTAGTTGCCACGCTTCCCACAGAATCGACTTTTAGAACTCTCTAGGTTTTATTTACCAGATCCATAGTTTTGAAGCGTGATGCGGGCTTTCTTCAAAAAGGCTTAGCCCGTCAGCAATTATGGAAAATACCGCCCTTTATTCGTACTATCAACCTTATGACTTGGAAACGTATTCAACTGACAGTTTGACTCGTGGTGGATATTAGCGGCCACTCCCGCCAATGTGGGAAAATAATTAGTTTGGAAAAGTTGAAGTTTTCTCTTTTGGGCCATTTTATGGAGTCATCACAAGGTCGAGAAACTTCACTCCACAAAAATATGAAAAGAGCATTGGGAACCGGCCCGGAAATCTGTTTTCGCACCCAAATAATATATGCACGGTGTCGTCATGATCTTCGATAAATGATACTGCTTGGTTAATTGATTTCCTCAACATTACACAGAAATACATTAAGTCCTAGTCAGCAAAGATAATTTTACAGAGAGGGGAATTTTTTGTCTTTAATTTTTCAAATCATTAGTGTAATTTTTTATCGTTTTTTTCTTGCTTGTTTTGCAGGCGACATGTGTTGAGGCCGAAGAATGTTCTTTTTCTGCCCCAGATTTTACGCACGAAATCAGATCGCCTCGCCAGCTTTCATGGAAGCACGAATTTATAGACACAAGAAATTCAACCAAAAATAACAAAAAATCACACATTGATACAGGATCTTATGAGAGCTTATAAGTAGATGACCGTAAACACACCTTCTCCAGTACCAAGAGCGTCAAGCACCGAATTACAAATCACACAGTGGCCATCATTTTTCTCATCGCTATATCGCAAGTTTGCCCAAATCAATACTCACCTCACATTTCTTTCATCGTTTTCCCGTCACACAATCCCCACTTATGAGCTTATCCAAAAACTCAATGGGGATATTTCAAAGCTAGATCTTCAGATAATAAAGGAGCTACTTCCTTCCGGTGATGTGACATTTGGATACTTTGACGAAAACCAGATTCTTCTCCAACATCTCGAAAAAGTTCAGTATTCTGCCCAAAAAGGGTACGCCCAAAACCAGCCAAAAACCGTGGATGATGCGTATGAGGCCTTGGCAAAAAACACATCTTCTCCTGGGCTCGAGCGGCAGTTGTTGGTGTTCGAATTTTGCGATGTAAGAACACAAGGAATAGGTGCTGTTATTAAGGGTAAAACCTTTTTCCAGGGCAAGCAAAAACGGCAAAAAGCAACGAATATGGCGGGTCCCAGCTTTTTTTCATCAGCCAGTAATATGAGTGTCAGCTCTTTATCACAAGACCAACTCCGAGCCATAATCAAGGGTCGTAATGAAAGATTTTGCGCGTGTGTGGAAAGTTTCCTTGAGGCATTTTCACAAGAAGAATTGGATGAAGGAGTTCCCATGAAACGTTTGGTTGAGACATCTACGAAAGATTTACCTGAACAAGAAACCTTTCATGATCCAATCACTCTAATGGAACATGGTTCTGGTGTAGATGGAAATGTACCTGAATCTTACGAAAAACCACCTTTAGAAGATATGCTTCATACACTTAAGACTGCCCCTTTATTTAAAGACCAGATTCGAAAAATATACACGCTTACAGAGCCTCGAAAGTCTCGTTTGGAGAAAATCGATTCAAAACTTCTACATCCAGATCTTGTAGACGCCCTCTGGAATTATAAGGGCGTGGATGCTGTTGAAGGTGGTTTATATTTGCACCAGGCACAATCACTCTCTGCCATAATAAACGACAGGAAACATGTTATTGTTTCGACATCCACCAGTTCCGGAAAGTCCTTCATTTATCAACTTCCAATTATAAACGAAATAATAAATGATTCATACAGTGGAGCCAATTCCAAGCGACGGACCTCGACTGCAATGCTTATTTTTCCAACAAAGGCACTTGCGCAAGACCAGATGCGGCACCTCAAAGAACTTATATCGCATCTTCCTCAGAGCAATAGGAAAATTGTTGTGGATACTTACGACGGTGATACTCCAGCAAAAAGCAGAGGGTATATCCGGAATTTTGCCGATATAATATTTACAAATCCAGATGCTATACACGCTGCCATACTTCCGAATCAGTCATCTGAGGAATTCGGTCAACACAGAGGATGGCTGGAATTTCTTTCGAATCTAAAATATGTCATCATGGATGAATTGCATGTATACAAGGGAACCTTTGGTATTCATGTGTCTTATGTAATGTCACGCTTGAACCGTCTCCGTGCCACGATTTCCTTGAATGATTCTGTGCCGCTATACATATCGTGTTCTGCCACCATAGATAATCCGGAATCCCACTTCCGGACTCTTTGTGGAATTCCCAAGTCGGATGAGGTGCTTCATGTATTTGAGGATGGAAGTCCCAGCACCGAAAAGAAAATGGTTATTTGGGAACCTCCGATCTTGATGAACAAAAAGGGCCAGCGAGAATTGCCGCAAGCACAATTAGCCTCAGCTAACTCGTTGAATACCCCAATTCAATCCGCATTTCTTCCACGCGAGAATATAGTAGGTGAGCTGGCAAAGATCCTCGTTCATCTTTTATGTTCCTTACCTTCCATCAAAGTGATTGTGTTTTGCCCGTTTCGAGCTGTATGTGAGCTTTTGATCAAAGAAGTCCGTACGCTTATCGCTGAAAAGAAACATCCGAAATGGGCTTCTCTCAGCGAGCATGATGTGATGGCTTACAGAGGAGGCTACTCGAAATCTGACCGTAGAGCTATCGAGGATAAAATGTTTCTGGGCCAACTTCGTGCAATTGTCGCAACAAATGCCTTGGAGCTCGGGATAGATTTGTCTGACTTAGATGTCGTGATCTCATGTGGGTTCCCAGTGCTGAAACTGAACTTGCATCAGCAGTTTGGAAGGGCTGGACGTGGCAAAACTTCCAAAGGTAGCTTGGCGATTTTGGTTTGTGGATCCTCACCTGTGGATAGACACTATCTCAAAAACTCACATGAGCTTTGTGATAAAACATACGAGGATCTCTGCATTGACGGGTTTCTAGACGGTAGTCTGAATAAAATGGTGATGTCCATGCATTTACAATGTGCTGCTTTTGAGTGGCCCTTGGACTTAGAAAAAGACGCCAAATGGTTCTGTATCCGGAGAGATCCTGGTGCAGAGCAGAAATTCAAAGATCTATGTATTGAGAAATTACAACCAGATAAAAACGGGTCTTATCGCACTGACCCACGTTATTTGCCCTGGCCAGCAGAGAAGGTATCTCTTCGTGCCATCGAACAAACCATGTATGCGGTTGTTGATATTACAGATAACAGGAATGCTGTCATTGAAGAAGTAGAAGAGCTGCGCACAAGTTTCACTCTTTACGAAGGTGGAATCTTTCTCCACCAAGGCCTCCCATATCTCGTCAAAGATTTCAATCCAAAAGATAGATATGCAAAGGTGGAGCGGGTCAAAGTTACGTGGACCACTCTGCAGCGAGATTTTTCGGATGTAGACCCGTTGGAGATTGAGTTAGTCAAGCAACTTAGTATTTCCAAATCGGCCTCGTCAACCGACATTCCAGTGTTTTACGGGAAAGTGCAAACAACAATTATTGTGTTTGGATATTTCAAAGTGAATCGTAAAAGCGAGATCTTGGAGGCGGTCGAAGTGAAAAACCCTCCAGTGATTCTTAGGTCGAAGGGGTTTTGGATTGATATTCCCCTCAAGGCCATTGACCTAATCAAGGAAAAACAACTCAACCCTGCTGGCGGGATCCATGCTGCACAGCATGCCATAATGAATGTTCTTCCTCTATTTATTACTGGAGGTGCAACAACAAACCCAAATGCTCGGTTCACGCCAAATGGCGCAGATGCTGAGCTCTCGACAGAATGCAAAGCCCCGGAAAAGGAATTTGCTAAAAGACAATCTACTCGCCAAAGGCCTCCGAGGCTAATTTTCCATGACTCTAAAGGAGGCGAGCAAGGAACAGGGATGTCGGGGAAAACTTTTGAATATATTGACGAAATCATACATGCGACCTACGAAAGAGTTCGCGATTGCGAGTGTGAATGGGGGTGTCCGCTGTGTGTTGCTGGTACATTTTGTAAAGAAAATATGCTAGTTATGTCGAAGCCTGGTGCAGTGATAATACTAGGGACATTGCTAGGGGTAGATGCAGAAGAATTGAAAGAGAGTGTTCTTGATGGGCCAGAACCCAATATGCCATTGATTGGCACTGAAACGATTGCAAAAGGAGAAGGGATTGTAAAGTTTTCTCCAGATATTCAAATAGTCGCCATGAAGAAAGCCAAAAGAAAACTATGCGAGGTAAAGCAAGAAAGTGAATAGACCTAATACTTCATACTTTTCTTCCGAGTAATGACAGATGCTTTCCGCGAGAGTTTTTGGCCAAAGCTTTCCTTTTTTGTCGTCTCATTAGAGGCACGGGATGATTTAGTAGCAAAACTGCTGGTGCTCATGTTTCTACTAATGGGAGGTAATGGTTTTGGCCGGTGTTCTCTTCTAGCAGGCTTTTCGATGGGCTGCAGAGTAGCAGAATTGACACGATATGAAAGGTCTGCCCTTCTGCGGGCCTGGAGCGCAGGCGATTGTGTGAGCAGCTTTTTCTTTGCAAGGCGAAACACGTGTTTCACTGATTTCAAGTATATCGAAGCTAGCGACGCGATATTAAGCTCGAGTTCTTCGAGAATGGCCGGATCGATCTTATCGTTTTCGGAGTTGATTATCGGATCCAAGTTGATGACGATTTCTTTGGTGCGCTTTTGGAACTCTTCCTCGGTGCCGCTATTTTGCTGGCTAGTAATCAATCTCCAATAGAAGAAGCCGCGATCACGTAAGTCGGGATTATCAGATTCTTCTGTAGCCCATTTCAATACATTTAGTACAAGCTTTTCACCTTCAAGCGGGAATTGTACATAATACTTGACCACAGCAGTTACCATGGTATACTGCACTTCTAGAGGCTCTTCATTAAAAGACATGATTAGGTGCTGCAAAATAAGATGTGCATCTTTAATTTTATCGGGGAACTGGCCCACCATCCATGTAAGCGCAAGCTTGGCATCAGCCTCCTCCATTAACTTGTAATGACGCACAATACTGTGCAAAAGCATATCAAACTTACCCGGGTACTTGCGAAGAATATTTTTGATAACAACACATGCCTCCTGCACGATATAAGGAATATCATTGGCAATCAAATCAAGCAAGATATCAACACCACGAAAGGCGGCCTCTTCGGATTTAAGAGAGAGATTCCCAAACGCACGGATGGCCTTGCGGGCCATTTTGCTATCGACTTCTGTGGCATATTCCTCCAATTCACGGAAAACCACGTCGATATTGGCCTCATTTGCGAGAAGATAGATAATCTCGAGCTTCGTGTCTTTGATGTAGATGGGATCGTCCAATTGCCAGAAGAACAGCTCGACGTCCACTGCCACAAGGTACGATTTACCCAAAAGAAGCAAGATCACGTTACGCAACACCAAAAACTGAAGCTCTGCTGGCTTTGAAAGCAATGAGACAAGCACAGCCCCCAACCTTGTGCGGATTCCTGGAACTACAAGTTCAGGCGTATCGATATAGTTGCTCAAGTATAGTACAACTTTCACCGCATTGAGTACAACCGCAGCATTTTCATGCAGCAATGCCGGAATTACGGCCTCGAGAACTTCAAGAGCATCCTGACATGTTTGAGGAACATACGCCATGATTGCATTGAGCAAATATACTTGGCGCCATTCGTTGGCAGTAGTTGCACTGTGCATAAGTGCAAGCAGGTGGTCTTTATTGATATTGAGCCCCATGGCACCGGAGTGGTCGGTGATATCGCCCAACGCTGCAAGGGCATTGGCCACCACTGTTTGATTTTCATCATAAAGCAATTCGTTTAAGCTTTCGATCAAGCCCATTTCCACGGTTTTCTTGGCATCATGCTGATACAACCTCGCCACACTGAAGGCTGCCGTTGTGCGCACGTGTGGATTTGCATCTTGAAGAAGAAACCTCACCAGTTGGAACGCAAGTGCTGCAAATGGACGTAAGGGTACGGCAGACGAGGTTTTAATTGCTAAACACCGGATTTTCGGGTCAAGGTCGCCGACAAATCGGGCGAAAAAATCAAGCGCATCAACAGCTTGGTCTGGGTTCAATTCCGCATAGTGTGTGATATAATGGCAGCAAAGACGCCGCACCTCGTAGTCATCAATCACCATAAGTTCTATGATTTCCAGCATGAGCAGGGCCAACTCGGTCCGATTCAAGATGATGTTGGCGACGATTTTCTTTAACACGGCACGTACACGCGCTTGTGGTTTCAGTTTCTTGCGTGCCTGTTCGAGCTCGGCTCGGATTTCTGACGCCTTACTTTTAGCAAAATATTTGGAATCCATTGCAACAGTAGTAGTACGACTAGTGGAAAACTTTTTAGTAAATCAACAAATGTTTTCTATTGAAAGAGGCAATTCTGGAATCTTATGAGGAGGCTATTTCTGTGATAATCTAAATAAATAAAAAAAAACAAATTAAGAAAAGCTTTTTCGATCCCGCAATGATCCCTCTTTCTTTGGTAAAGATTCGAGCTAATCTTTTGTAGTGGTGTGGAGTGGCTTTTCTTGCCGGCAGCTCTCGGCTCTCTTTCCCGGCCGCGATCTGGGAATTCGCACGGTTCTGAGCCCGTGCGTGGATTGAGTGTGAGAGAAGTTGATCCTTTTCTTTGCATAGATAAGAAATTAGGTAAACTATTGGCTAATTATTTAAAAAAGACCCTAAATTTGAAAGAAATAAGTAGCTTTCAAGTTTGGAGCCGTGTATCCCGTTGAAAATGGCTGTTCTAATTTCAATGTAAGAGATGAATCAAAGCCCTTAAACCAATCTCCTCGACGAGCCAAATATATATAGTTTATCACTTGAGTAAGACAAAACCAGCCGCATATGAGACACTGGAATCGGTGGACGAAGTGGCCCTGCTGCTTTGCGAGTAGCCTAGCCACTGAAACACTTCATGTGAAAGTGTCTCGCCCCCGTTAGCCATATACGCCTCGAGAAGCCGCAACACAATGGCTATTGGTTTCTGGCCGCAGATCGTATTGCCCGTGGCCTCAATATAACTATCCCACTTCGCCACCGATCCACCCGACGCCACCAACATTGCCAGACGATCTAAGTACTCGATAGACTTGTATATCGGTGTGGTGTGCACCGAAGCATCGTGGTACGCCGTGAGCAGCAGCAACTGCATATCTGGCACGTACTCAGTGTACCCAAAGCGACGGCCCCAATGGCAGAAGTCCGACAGCACAACAAATGTGGTGGTTGGGTCCTCCATATACGGTAAAAGTGCCTCCACCACGATCTCTCGCGCCCGCGCAGAAAGACCCGATACCATAATCGGCACAATCTTGGGCACCGCCACGTTTTCCTTCAGACACCGCTGCACCAAAAACGGCAAGTGCATTTCAAACAGGTGTTCCTCGCCATCGACAGCACGGGTCATGTACTGGAAACGGCCGTTTTGCTGCTTCACAAGCTGCTTACACATTTCAACATCCACCGGCACGGAGCCTAGTGGCGTGGCGTACCGAGCATAAGGCGTCAAAAGCACGGTATCTTTATAATAGGCATGGTGCGAAGGTCCAAGAAGAATCACACGCAGTGCACTCTTACAGTCCCACACCAGATACGCTTCTGCCAACCGCTGGCCACAATAGGCGTACCCTGCGTGCGGACCCACCAAAACGCGAGCACCTTTTTTTTCTGAAGGCGCCGATGCGAAAAACCCGCGGAGTTGTGTTTCGAGCGATTTGCGGTCCCCAGAATACCATGTTCCTGAGTGAGTGGCAGGACGAGTCAGCATGAGGTTAAAAAGCAGCGCACACAAAAAAAGAAGGAAGAAGAAGTAGACGGAAAAAAGTGAAAAAAAAAAAAAGAAAAAAAAAATTAAAACTGTCTAAACGAAATTATTCTATATACTCTGGGGACTAACCTGACGAGACCTCCTCTTTCTTATTTCAAACCTTTTGTCTTTCTTTTTTTTTGCTTTCCAGTTTGTTGTTGTGTTGAGTATCGATGTGTATGAGAATCTATAGTGAGGAGCAAAAGAAGAAGCAGGTGGTTTCGTGGAAAGTGTGGAGTTCACTGAACTGTGAGGGGGCTAGGGGCCTCGTTTTCATATGCGGGGGGCCAGGCCCCAGGTCCGTGCACGCGGCAGGGCCCGGAACTGGAAAGTGGAAATTGGGTGCGAAATACTCGGGCCCTAATTTGACAAGGGCCAATAAAGGCCAAAAATGGCGATAGAAATCACTCTTTTTTATCTTTTATTTCGCTTTCTTCAACCTGGTCGAATTATTTTTCTTCGAGTTCAAAATAATTTTAATTCCTGCCACTATATTCTATCGGTTATTTCAAAATGCCTGAGATTCATTATCACAAGATGGAAAATGCAATTTCCATAATTTTCTCGAGTATTGACTCAATAAGGAAAAAAAGTATCAGAAGCTTTTTAGCGGCGCCAATTCCTTAGGCCTACTATTCTTGAAGGGAGTTCTATTATTAGGATCTCGGGGACGCACATTTTGACCCACCATATATCCAAAAGCACCTGATACCTTTGACCATCGCCTTGTTAAAGGGGATGTGGGCACGCTTATAAAGTAGGCGATACTGGTGATAAATGCTGGTACAAATTTTAAGGGCTTGATTTTCCCTATTCAAATTCTGAAAAAAGAAAGATGATGAGAAAAAATACAGCCACTAATGTAAAAGTTTTTCTCCAATTTCGTTCAAACTAGCTCTGTTATTAGGTCACTAGTAACTCTTACCCTTTGCAGAACTTAAAGAGTCAAGAAAACAAGCCTATATAATGAGAAAAAAAGACATTTATTTCAATGAACTTAATCCCTCACGTAAAGCCTTACTCCGCTTATTTATTCTTGGCTTATCGGGCCAGAAATTCTCTTGTATAATCATCTTTGACGTTTTTAATTTCGTAAATTATCTATTTTCGCGTGACAGTCAATCTCCAAGGTACCTCGAACAATACGTCTCCTTTAGCGTAATATGTGGACACGCAGTTATAATTACCACGAAGCATCATACCTTTAGGAGTAGTATCTTTTTCAAAAGTCACATCATAGGGTTCTTCACGTGGCGCAAATTCGGCCCCGATATCCACCTCTCGTTTTCGAACCACGATACCCAACGCCTTGACTTCCTGTGTATACCTGAGTTCAGATAAAGTTATTTCCTTCACCCGAAAGTGAATTGTCATTTGATAAGTCGTATCCTCCGGAATTTTTATATCTATGGATTCGGTGCCTTTGACCGGAACCTCATAAGAAGTGCCGTCCTCATAAGTGACGGTGAAGCTAAGAATCTCAAGGTTTGGGTGGTCCACAGACATTTTGCGCGATCTTGTTTCGTTTCTTCTTCTGTTTTTTTTTTTTTTCTTTCTACCTCTGCTCAGAAATAAAGAATTCCACGCGCGTGTTTCAGATTAAAGTAAATTCTGACAATTAGGTAAATGGAGAATTATAGTGGCTTATATACCAAAAAGCTCCAAGTATTTCAAGGTCGGTTTCGCACAACCACCCCACGTTTCGCGGCACGCACGCGTGGGTGCGGCTGAGCGGGGAGTGGAAATTGGACCGAGGTTAAGCTGCAAAATAAAACTTTTAAGTGGGGGTATAGCATAGATCTTGTGTGGGTACCAAGAAAAGTTGGCGGGAAATATCAAAGTTAAGGTGGAAAGGTATGAGAGATCTTTTTGACCTAAAAAAGGAAATTTTGTTCCTGTTTTTTCCAACACCACCTATAGCGTGGTCATAGGCGTATGGCCCGTTTGTTTTTGTTTTTTATAAGACGCCAGTATCTGAATTTTCACATTGGTAATTATAATATTTTATGGGATTTAATTCTTAACTTTTAGAAAACAAGCAGTCAGAAATTGCACAAACTGCAGGAAAAGACCCTACAACATTTGGTGGCAGTGGTAATAAATCTTTAAGCAGACTCTGCTATCCTGAATGCCTACTCTTCTCGGTCTGAAATGCTGCAACCTCTTCTTTCAAAAGCTCATGTAGTCTGCTCAAATCAGTTTCGTTTTCTTCTTTGCCAAATGTAAAAACCAGCCGACAAGCTGGCTCGCAGGTAACATCTCTGATTTTGATAAAAAAAGCATGGGCGATGGTCAGCTCTGCATCAAGCCGAGAATTAGGGTCCCATCTCAAAAGCAGCCCAAGTAAGTCGAGACTTTCTGCTGAGGCAAAAGGGTAAATTGTGGACCAGTCCACTCCAGGCCGTTCACCTCCGGGAATATCCCAATCTCTTCGAATACTGATGTTTGGGGGTGGACTGCCCAAGTATTTGATTATTTCATGTAATTGATGAACCAGGCTTTTTCCAGGCATCAATGGCTGGCGTCCGTATAGTTCACCCAATATACAGCCCACTGCCCACATATCTACCTCTTTACCGTAATGCGTGGACCGGAGAATCAACTCCGGGGCTCGGTACCAACGTGTGGCCACATAGTTAGTAATTGGCTCCTCAGATCGGTTGGAGGGTGCTACTGAAATAGCCCGTGCCAATCCAAAGTCACAGATCTTAAGCACCCCACGAGAACTCACTAAAATATTTCCTGGTTTTAGGTCGCGGTGTACCACATTGGCCAGATGAATATACTTAACTCCACAAACAATTTGGTAAAGAAAATTACGGATGTGGAATTCCAGAAATTGCACTACTGAGTATAAAACCCGAGCAAGATCGTAGTCCATGTGTTCTTGAAAACAGTAGAGCCCTTCATACGGCGTTAAAGTGATGAAGTACACATCCACTAAGGAAACAATCTGTTTGTTAGTTTGGGTTCAGGAAAAATAAGAAAACAGTCAAAAATTGTTTTGCACTTTTAAACGTTGGGGAAAAGTCCCGATGAATTGTCATCAGCAATGGTTGGGAAATAGTAACATACATTTCTGTGACCTCGAAAAAACCTCATAAGCTTCAATTCACGAATGGCTCTACGAAGCAAAATCTCCCTCAGCAATATCTTGCAAATTTTCTTGACGGCAAGCTTTACTGGGTCTGGGGACTTTGTGTCGATGGCCACACAAACTACGCCATACAGACCCCGGCCCAAAACTTCCTGGATTTTGTACCGAGAAGGTACGTAGAAGTTGGTGCTTTTGTAAACCTGAAAATCCGACATATGTGATTCTATTCTTTTTGCCTAAATGAATTCGGTGCTTGAAATGAATGAATGGCTTAATTTTTTATTTGTCTTAAGACCAAATTGCAAATGGAAAAGTGGTTGCAATTGCGAAAAACATAGCACCGCGTGGACAAAAAAAAAAAGAAAAAAAAAAAGTTTAGAGTAAGATAATGCGTTCCTGATTGTTTCACCGCTCTAAAATACAAAATAATAAACTTTTTGGAAATTTTTGTTGCACTTCAATTACCTAAATCTCTTTTTCCGGATATAATTAGAACAAGAAATTCGGGGCTTATATCTCTGGTTTTTGACCTCCTTGCTGTGAAATGAAAGAAGACAGGTCGGCCTTAGTTCGAGAATTTCTCCCAAAGTCAATAAGGAGGCCTTCCGAGTATTGAAGATGGCTATACTATTGAGTGAATTTATTAAAAGTCTTCGGATTTCACCCTTGGTCTGGATACACAAAGAAATCAGCCTTTGATTGAACCTGTTTTCTTTAACTTTATGACAATGAAAATTCCATCAGGGCTCCTCTCTTTTTTTTTTTTTTTTTCTTTTTTTGGTCATTTCACACTGATTTTGAATCTTTTGTTACTATTCAGCCCTGACTTTCCTTTATGACATTATCTCGGGTATGAGTTTGACCTTCGCATCCACACAGCCATTTGCAGCCATTTCAAAAAATATCGCATAATTATCTTTCAGTTGCTTCGTACTGTCGTTTCATTGGTTTCTAAAGTAACCGCAATAATGTCATTGCTCTCAGGTAACTTTGTTCCTTCTCACTATTCGCGAATGAATATTAATACCAATTTCTTTGCCGGAACCATAAAGATCTTGCCCGACATCAATAACACTGACTTGGATATAAAAACTCTTCATTCGACAGCATTTGGAAAGCATGACTTTTTCTTCTTCACTGAATATCCTGCAACGAGCCGCAAAAAAAAAAAAAAAAAATATTGATCGTCTTATAAAAAGAAACCTTACCTTAATTACAATCCTTCTATGTTGCCCATCCTCTGTTTCTTCTCATTCATGCTTCTTATTCTTGCCGACCCAAGTTTTCAAGCAGGGAGTCTAGTTTTCTTTTCTGCGAGCGCTCGGCCCTCTCTTCTTGGATTGGGCATTGTCGGAGAAAATTTAGCGTTTAAGGAAAAGCCTGATGTCTTTTACTAATATAGGTCGGGCCTGGTCTGGGAAGCAAATCGGAGAAAGTTCTTGGGAGTCAATAAGGCGGGTCAGTAATTCTTGACTAATCAAAAAACTCAACATTTTGCGTTACAAAAAATCTCCGACATACAAAATTCGTTGAAATTTTTCACTTACAAAGGAAGCAGAAAATTCCAGCTTTGTTCTGATGGATCAGTGCGGTTCCAGAGCCATTGTAGGGTTGTTCGAGAAATTGAGATCTATTTTATAACGGAAGGTCACCTGAAATAGAACATCGTGCTTGGTTGAAAATTTGTGGCAATGAGGTGAAGTAATCAACTATTCAGTCCAAAGAGATCAAAAATCCTTGGATTTTCGAAGTCCCTACGAAATATCAGAGCGAAGGTCATCAATTTAATAGGTCAAAGAATTTTTGAATAGGGGCGAAGTTTTTTCTTTTAAAGTATCTATAGTTATTCAGGCCCTAGATTCTCAAAACACGTATAAAATCTTTGTTTCGCCAGCCTGTATGTAATTGGGAGCTTTTTAGAGTGTTTTTTTTTTTTTATAAATTATAGTTTTTATTCATAATTCGTTCTTAAGACAAATAAATGGTGAGGAAAAAGCAAAAATTTGGACGCATCCGGAGTCGAACCGGAGACCTTTCCCATGCGAAGGGAACGCGCTACCAACTGCGCCATACGCCCAAAAGTAATGGTCCCTAGCAGGATCGAACTGCTGATCTTGGCGTTATTAGCACCACGCCTTAACCAACTGGGCCAAGGGACCTTGATGTTTTGATGTGAACCCAATCAGACTAGACTGAGTACTGTGAATAATATCTTTATGCAGTAGTTTTGCAATATGCCGGACATTTCGGGTACAGAGACCGAGTTTTTCATGGTTGAGAGCAAAAGAAAGCTTGCCTAATAAGCTTCGCACCTTGCCATGACCTTGAATATTGGGTTCATTAACAGTCCAAAAGACGGTTCATGGGTCCCCCACGCGTCCCGACTCAGTTACTTTTTTCTTTTCTTTTCAATCAGACAATTCAGTAAAAAAAAAATTAAAAAAAAGGCGGTTTAAATTTGCTTGAGAAGCATGTTTCTTTAAAAAAAAAAAAAAAACAAGAAAAAGAAAAAATATACCTTTTCTATCACAAGTTCGTTCAAGTTAATTGAAAAACAAACCTGATAAACAGTTATCAAAATATCAAAAGGAGTAAATTTGTTCAATTGTACTCATTTTTCATTTGGAAGAGCGCTCAGGTACAAGAAAAGGAGTTTTAATAGGAGAATATATTTGTCACGGTTGTGAATTATAGAACCAGTGTACCCAAACAGATTCTTTCAAGGACCGCCTGGTTGTGTCTTGGCTTTTTCATTACACAGGTGGGGAATTTGAAGAGGCAAGAAATTTTTTTTTTTCTCTTTCGATTAAGGATCTACATATTCTAGAAAAACTTCAAAGACATTGGTTAATTATATTTTAAATGAAGGCAAAATATGACAATCCCTTTAATTTCCCAATAAATCACGAGGTGACTTTAGTCTTCGCTATCGTGTGGCATGCCATATTTATCCGTTAAGAATTTAGTGGTACTGATTCTTTTTTTTTTTTTTTGACTGATGCATCTGACTAAAGGAAGAGAGAATTGATGTTAGCCATCACTCTCTAAAAACTATAAACCAAAGAGAAAAAAAAACTTCTGACCAGCTCCTAAGTACACACCGACTGGCAAACCAAAGCCCAATTCACGCCGTACCACGGCAAAAGAGGGCAATCAAATATATGAAGTCTTTAGTAACTCTACGTTTAAAGACCGTGTTCTTGAATAAGGCCTAAAAAGTATCATATCAACCAAAAATTTATAAAATGATTAGCTCAATGATTGGGATCTACTGAAGAAGGCCGACAATTAATCATTGCAGGTTCTCGCAGCCGGCAGGTGTGACCGTGTGAGTGAGTGAGATCCACGTTAATGGCCAGATGGTGTAAAACCACCATTACACCGCATCAAATTGATAAATACTCTGATAACAACGCCGGCTGTAAATCCATTACCCGGTTGATTGTGTGGCATTGTGCAGGGGGAAAAGAAAATAAAAAAAAAAAAAAAAGAAATCCTGATAGCGATAAAGGTTCTGCCCGGCCGCCGTCAAACGGATAGAATAATCACGCGACAATGGGCTATTTACGGGTCCGTGCATAACCGCAAACGGCCGCTAA